>PVJS01010438.1:0-47991 GCA_004027185.1 Glis glis | reverse complement strand
AGAGAGAGAGAGAGAGAGAGACAGGGAGAGAGAGAGAGAGCTGAGGCTGGCCATGAACCGTGATCCTCCGGTCTCCGCCTCCCAAAGTACTGGGATTACAAGCGTGCGCCACCACGCCCGGCAGCTCTTTTCTTGTATTTCAAAAGTTCGCCTTTCACTGAATTATATGACAGTATGTGTACCTGGGGGAGCATCATACATGCATGTGGGAAAATTTTTTACAAGAACTATCAAATTTAAAGTAAAAATTTAGTCTCTCCTCTTACCCACCCCCTACCATGTACCATGCCTCCTGAGTTCCTTGATGGGGTATAAGCAGACTGTTCCCTCTAAGTATATTTTATCAGGTTTCATTTCTAAGATTCTCTGAAGAGAAAAAGAAGTGCATGTTCACAGTCTTTGAATGGTCTCTATTTTCATAGTATAAAAGTATCTGTGTTCCTGCCTGTCTTCTAAGTCCAGATCAGTTCACCTAAAATTTCATTCTCCCTATGCACATCAAAGTCCCCAGGGTTTATCTCTTGCTAGAGGCTTCCTCCTGCTGGTTGCCTCTGAGGTTGCAGCTACTCGGGTCTCCCTGTGCTGTGGCTGTGGCCTCAGCTGGAATGTAGCATATAGAATTCCTTTCTGCTCTCTGAATCAGCCTGGAGATGTGAAAATAACTGCGTACACCTAGATCTCCCCATTCGTTTTGCACTATTGTGAAGGCATGCCATTTATACCTTGCCATTCACCCCATCCTAAAGCTTCCCTGGGTAGCACTATGGCTCACTCTTCTTGAAGTCACTTCCAGTCTTCCCCCTGCTGCTGGCCTGCCATCCCTCTGTCCCTCCTGCCTTGTCCCACTTCCCCTGAGACCTGGCTGCTATCAATACTACTCCCATTGGAACTTCTGAAGATCTTAAATCATCTGTTGCCAGTTTACCTGGAGGCAACGCGCAACTCTGGCCTTGGTTACAGCTTCTGTAATCTGTAAACAACACAATAGAATCACAGCCCCAAGACCAGCTCTGGTGTCCTGGAGCTGTGCTTGGGTTATACTGTGGTTGCCTTTAATCTTTTTACATTTGACCAGAGACTCCTCTAGAATACTGCCCAGCAATCCTGCCTTGAACATATTGCCTCTTCCATGGTTCCTTGGATCCTGTGTCACCCTAGATCTGGGTTTCTGGATTTGGATAAATTCAAACCATTGTGTAAAGTCAGAAAGGAGACTCACAACTAACTCACAATGCTGGCACTCCTGCCTGCCATTGGAACCCATCTTCCTTGGAATTCCTGCCTCTGTGAACTTCTCTTGAATAAGTGGGCCCATGACACTGTCCCATATCACTAATCACAACGTTGTTACAGGTGGTTTACAATCCAAATGTGATAGGCAGATGCCAGTGTTATTCACCCGAATGTGGCATAAATGGCACAGTTTTATCACTTGCTTTTAAATCAAAGAAATTCAAACTATCTCCCCCCTCATATCTGGTAATAACACCTAATAAATTTTGCTTATGTTTCAGTGTCATTACTCCTTTGGGATTTATGTAATATTTCTAACTTTTAGTAAGAGAAAATGAGGACAAATGATGCAAATAAATACATGAAATGATGCATAGTAGTTATTTTTATGATAAAGTGTCACATGACTATTATTATGTAAATATGTCCACATGATTTAGTGGATAATTAAGTCTTCAATGTATCTCCTCAAAATCATCACTATAAAAACAAAACACGTATAATTTCTGTTGGTTGACCTCAGAAGCAGCCTCACAGGCTGGGCTGATAGTCCACTGTCTACCCTACTTTGATCCAGAGAAGCCCTTGGCCCATGTCTCTGCTCAGCAATTCTAGAAGATTCTTCTCTTTTTTTTTTTTTTGTGGTACTGGGGATAGAACCCAGGGGCATTCTGCCTCTGAGCTATACCCCCAGCCCTATTTTATTCTTTATTTTGAAACATGTTCTCACTAAGTTCTGGAGGGCCTCACAAGTTGCTGAGGCTTGGCCGCAAACCTGTGATCCTCCTGTCTCAGCCTTCCAATTACTGGGATTACAAGTGTGCGCCACCACACCCAGCATCTAGAAGATTTTTCTAAACCACTGTCATTGATCTAGGCTAAGACTTGTGGCCTGTTACAACAGACAATTCTGTTCAATCTTAAAAAGTGAACATTTCCAAAGCCAATTAAAATTATGTAGCCCCCTGCTTATGAATTCATGAGGAACTATCTCCCATCACTCATATGTGAGTTGTTGAAAATCACTATATTGCACAAAAAAGAGAGTCAAAGTTTGTATAGCTTCTATGAAGATTAGCCAAGACTATCTGAGACAAATACTGAAGATGGAGGTAGGAAGGACAAAGGAAGTGGAAGAGTGAGCATGAACATTTGGGGAGGTGGAGACTGAGACAGTTAAAATGAACATTTACTAAGCACCTCTTAATTTCTAGACATTGTTCCCAGCCCTTTGGATATAATATACTTTTCAGTTCCCACAGAAGCCCTGTCATGTAGGTATTATTATTTACCCCATTTTATAGATTAGATGATCCAGAATACATCAGAGGCCCAGCAAAGCTGTAGACAAAAGTAAACATTCTATTTAGAAGTCTTGAGCTGTATACAACAAGAGTCCCAGCTAACTTTGGCACCCCCGCTGCCCCGAAAAAAACCCTCATATATGCCATATAGGTATATATATGCATATGGAGATGATAGAGTGATTCACTGGATTAGAGAAGCTGAAGGTGCAAAATCAGAATATCAAGAGCCAGACAGCGTCAGTGTTTAGGGAACAGGTAGCCTCCAGACGAAAGGACATAATGTACCCAAGGCCACACAATGGCAAAACCAGAACAAGAGCTCTGAAAACAAGCCAGAACAGTTAATATTGCACACAAATGTCCAGTCTTAGGCCCCATGATATGAGTTTGTTGACGCCCACTCAGTAATGCTTGTTAGGTGTCAAAGCTGTGTACTGGGCAGGAGCTGAGGCTGTGGGCATAGAAAGTACATGTTCCTGTTCAGCCATTTATTAA
This sequence comes from Glis glis, assembly GCA_004027185.1. Classification (NCBI taxonomy): domain Eukaryota; kingdom Metazoa; phylum Chordata; class Mammalia; order Rodentia; family Gliridae; genus Glis; species Glis glis. The sequence goes on along the minus strand of PVJS01010438.1, from coordinate 44,956 downwards.
CTGGTTGTTTTTGATTAAAAGACATTAGGATTTGCTGCCTCAGTTCCCTATCAATAAAGTGGGGCTAGGAATTGTGTCTAACTCATAAATTGTGCAGATTAAACAAAGTAATCCATGCAAAACACTTAGGAGATGGCCCAGCATAAACTACCCCTTGCATTTGAGGGGGGACTTGGAAATGCATTTCCAGGGGTACAGAAAATTCTCAGACCATGTTCGTATGTCACAATTTGCCTGCTTGGTTAGTGGTTCCCACAAGAAATCTCTCAACACTCCATGAGCTCTCACCTTCCTCATCTTATTTCTCCTTGTTAGGTTTTTCTTGAGAATAAAGAGGATGTGGTCAGTCCTTTCCAACGGCCATTTTGCTTCTACTCATTTCCTATTCACTTTTTACCCCCAAATAAAAGTGACTCTTCTAGCTCAAACTCACATAACAGCAGGAGATCTTCTGAAGAACTTGTATTCCTAATTTAATTACAGAGTCAGGTGATAAACAAAGAAGGAAATATTGTCTGTATTTCTGTACAACTTACAGCTCAAAACAGCCCATTTTATAAATTATCTTTCTTTTCATTTTAATATAGCAAATGCTATTAAAAACAGTAACTGGTATTGACACATATAACAATTCTGTTCTTACTAGTTTCAAGCTATATTCCCATCAGAATTCTTACTTTGAAAGTGTGAGCTTAATTAAAATTACAATAATCCTGTAAACATGTTGTGACATCATGCCCCATGGGCTAAACAAGTAATATTCATTTCAAAGGCACAATGCTATAATGCATTTTTCTTTGCCCTTTCAACATGCTGAATAAAAAATGTATTTTCCACAACCTATTCAACTAGAGATTTGATTAACACATTTTTCATTGCATTGTTATCGTGACAGCAATGGCTCTTCTAGCAATTTAGCATAATATATGAAGAGACAGGCCTTTCAAATATGTTGGTATTTTTTACCTATACAAAAGTAGACATCCACACATATGTGATTTTTGTGGACATATGCTAGTACATGTTACATATGTTTTTGAATTATTACATGAGAAATTACCCGTATGATTATATTTCTAGTTAGGATACCATGTAAATTAAAAAGTTCTCTAAATTATTTGAATCTTATATAGATAAGAGTATTCTTAATTTGACAGTTTCAATCTTTTCTTGGTATATTATTTCCTGTTTTTAAGGTTCATTTATTTTGCTATTGTTTTCCAAATTTTATGTTATTGATTCTATCACATTTGATAGGGATCGTGGTTTAATTCATCTCCCAGTGATACCACCTTCTCTAGGCACCATTCATTAAACTCAGGTAGCCCCTAATGCCAGAGATATACATTCACAGGTAAGCCCCGGGCTCTTCCTTGATATGCTTGAACAGCCTGGTGCACAAAAGCCAGCAAGGATGGGTGACAGCTGAGCGGTGACAAAGGAACTGAATCTATCATTTCCTTCCCAGGGTCTATTTGCCAAGTGCTCAACCAGGACTTACGGATAGTCTCATTTATAGATGAGGACATTATAGGATTTTACTGATGTCAGTGACTTCTCTAATATTAGGTTGCAAGTTAGTGACAATCACGTTTATAGATCACAGTCCCACTTTGCAATTATTTCTCTTAGACTGCTGAATGATTCCAGTTTCAAGGGTAGAGAAAGGGGATATGGTATCACCATCTCACCACATCACACAACTAAAAATGACTGGTGAGGAGCCACATAGAATGCATCATATAAAGGAATGAATGAATGCATGAATGAAGAGGTATTTTATTTTATTTTATTTATTTATTTATTTTTGCAGTACCGGGGATTGAACGCAGGGGCATTCTACCTCCGCGCTACGCCCCCAGCCCTATTTTTTATACTTTATTTTGAAACTGGGTCTCACAAAGTTGTGGAGGGCCTCACTAAGTAGAGAGAGAGAGAGAGAGAGAGAGAGAGAGAGAGCGCACATGCGTGTGCGCGAGATGAGGCTGGCCGAGAACCCGGATCCTCTGGTCTCCGCCTCCCAAAGTACTGGGATTACAAGCGTGTGCCACCACGCCTGGCTGAAGAGGTATTTTATTAAGTCTTTTGCTAAAACATTTCTGGGTAACTAAATAACTTCATCTTGTTCAAGCAATCCCTGTTATTTTAGTAGCACATTTCTAAATGTCTCTTTGTACTACCAAGACGGTTGGAAACCAACATCAAACATTTGCAATGGTAACTTCCAGAATTTCCAGATAAAAATGGTAATCTGTTTATAAGGGGGTATTGGGTAACTTGTCTTGAAATTACTTTTGCACAAATAGCAAGAATGCTGTTTTTACTTAGATTTTACTACTTATCAAGCTTGCTGGTAATATATTTATTCCCTGAAGATGTACATATTTCAAAATTAAGTATGGAAAAATTATCTGTGCATAATAAAAATTGTTACTATTTTGGGTGGCTCTGGAGAAGGAAAATATGAATTTTGGGTGGCTTTACCCTTTTTTGGAGCCACCTGTGTCATTAGGCACAATCTGACATGGAAGTTACTAGGATCTAGCTAGTTTCACCAAGTTCGCACTGTTCTCCAAATGTCTGATGCTAGTTCAAGGGAATCCAGATAAAAGATGGCATAATCAGTGCAATAATGTCACCAATTCTGCAACAATCACTCCATTTTATGTCAACTTTGTATATATGCAACATGTTGGCAGTAATGAATAACAGCGTCCAAATTCTAGAATGATGATTTCTCTGACTCAAGTAATTTATGCTTATTGGATTGTAATTAATAGATACATTGTCCTACCTTTTATTTATTGAGGAAATCGTATGAGATTACAAGTTGGAAAACTAATAGGAAAAAATGGAAATAGAACAAAAATAACAGGAATTTCTAGATATGAGTAAATCAACTAAAATATACTATCTTGAAGAAAACCATTACTTTTGATGAGATATTTGCAATTGTTTAAAGAGATAACTAAAGGTAAAATTAGATATAGAAACTTTCCAAACTGGTGAGGAAAAAAGTTATCTTTTCAGAGAAGCATGAAATGAGATAGTAGATAAAACATAATTTGTTTTTTAGAGAAAATGGAAGTGGATAAAAAACATGTTTTTATCTTAGTAGCTAAAAACCGCAGAGGATATACCTAGTGAAAGAAAAAATATCAGGTAGGAAATGTACTTATATTTAAGGTTTATAAATCATTTTTGGATAAGAACTCATAGAAAAGCTTTATTTTGTAGCTTATCTTAACTCACCTAATGTATAGAATTTTTATTTTTCTGTTCCTAAAGACTTAAAACTACCATTGTCATAAAATATTCAAAGTAACTAATTTCTAGCCATCCATCATCCCTATGATTTGGGGGTGCCCATTTGTGTTCATAGACTTAGTTTGGGATTGCAGCCCAAATTCGCACATGTAGGGAAAGAATACTAAGCAAGAAAAAAATATCATTTAGACCACAGAAGGATGAATTTCAGGTTCAGAAACATCATTTTCTATACTCCCACGGCAGAAACAATTAATATAGACAAACCAGGGAACACCCCTGAGATGTGCTTCATTTACACATTGAACTCCTCTTACATTCCCCTTCTCTTCCAAGTACAGCCTTTCAGTGTTTATTATACTTTAACATTTTTCTTATCAATTTTTGGAAAATCAAATAAAACAATCCTTCAAAGAAATTGGAGCTTAGTAAATGTAAATTTTATTAGTTATGCACAAGGATTCTTAGCTATGTATTAACAGTTCAAGGGATTAGAGAGTTGTTTCATCTTCTTATAAATTTGCTCTGCTGGGATATGACAGTTGATGTGAGAAATTCCTTAGCAGTTACCATCTGCATGCTAAAGCCAGATGCTTCCATACATGAATAATATGTGTATCTGGGGGCATAGCTAAGCAGTTATCTTTATCTCATACACCATGAATATGTGGATGCTCTTGCTCTCTTTGTGTCTGCTAAGACACAATCCATTTAGATTTGCTCTTTGAGATGAACTACAAAGCTCAAATGAAGATTTCATACTTCACTGACTGAGAGTCAAACATGCAGAATTAGGTTATAGTCTAGAAGGGCTAAAGTTAAGTCCCATAAGTGAGTCAGTTAACTAAAAAGAAGAATGGAAATTAAGATGAAGGGAATAACAGCCACATTATGCATGCTAAAGTTGAGAAATATAAGAACTCTTTTACACTGGTAAAATAGGTAACCTTCAGGAAATACAACTAGCTTTAGAAGTTATTTTATTCTTTGCAGCTGATTGAAATATAAACATTTGAAATTGTCCCTTAAAGTTTAAATGAAAATAATAAACAGAATGAACTATTTCCTATACTAGATAATGGTGTAGATGGCTGGTGGTTACTGTTATTATTTAAAAAATACATGCTATGTATTTGTGCCATTTGACCTAGCCTCAGCATTGAACATGTTTTTTACTCCCTCCACAAAACACTTTCTTCTCTCTCCTAGGTTTGCTGGTGCATATTTGATCGATCCTCAGCACTCTTATTTGTGCAGATACCATTTTGTTTTCCTTAACTCAGAACTCATCTCTCAGCCTCTGTTTTGCTATATATCCACCTTTGTATCACTAGGTGGTTTCATTCAGGTTCAGCCCCATGATGTGGCACTGAATCCTCAGTTTATATGTTGAGCTATGAACTCTTTCCAGAAGTCTAGATTTGTACTTCCAACATCATGCTCACTCTTCACTTAAGAGGTCTAATGTGTTTATTGCACTTAACATGTACAGTTCTGACTCCTGATCTTTCTTCTGAAAACCAGTTTTAGGATAGTGCTCATTTGAGGGGGGGGGGTAACCAGGGATTGAACCCAGAGGTGTTCTACCTCCAAGTTACATCCCCATCTCTTTATTTTTTGTTTTTGAAACAGGGTCTTGCTAGGTTGCTGAGGATCTTGCTAAATTGCTGAGGCTGTCCTTGAACCTATGATCCTCCTGTCTCAGCCTCCCAAGTGTTCTCCATTTCAATAAATGGCAACAGTATCCTTTCAGTTGCTCAGAACAAAAACCTTGGAGTTGTCACATTCTTTGTGTCTTACTTTTGTTCAGGAATACACAAGAATTATTACCAAACTACACTGACACAGTCTGAAAATGCATGCTGATTTGAAGTACTTCTCACCATCTCCAGGACTCCCTCACTGGATTATTACAATACTCTCTCGTTCACCTGGATCATTTCACTGGATCAATTACCCGTTTTGACCTTTGCTCTCCCTCCTGTAGTCTTTTCAAAATGTAAAATGCAAAGGAATCCTACCAAAAGAGTAATACTTTTCCCTGTTGCAAAGCTTCCAATGCCTTCCCATCTCACTGTAAGGAAGAACGAAAGTTCTTACATTGGTTTACAAAGTCCCATGTGATCTGACCCCTTCCTCTCCACAACAGCACAGATCCTGCTAATATTCCCTTTGTTTATTCTTAGCCAGATGTAACGATTTCCTTGCTGTTGCTGGAATATGTCAAGCATGTCGATGGCTCAGAGCCTTTGCTCTGCCACATGTGCCTTTCTGGAGAGCCACAGGACACCCTCTCTTGCCCCCTGCAGCCTCGGCTCAAATCTCACCTTGTCAATGAGGACTTCCAGGACTGCCCCTCTTAAAACCTCTTCTCTTTCTCACTTCTTTTCCCATACTTCTTTGTCACTTATTTTTTTCCCTGCTTCACTTAAAACCATCTGACACAATATATTTTTATTTGTTATTAGGCTACTTTTTGTCTCCGACATGACGTGCATATTACGCAAGAAGAGAGATTTCTGGCTGTGTTGTTACGTTATTAGTCTGGCACCTAGAACAGAAGCTCATGCAATAGTCACCTGAGTTACTGAATGCAAATATTTTATACATGCTTTAAATACATACTTCATAATACAAGTTTCATGCAGGGAAGTCAGTATAAATAAAAGAAATAGAAAATAAAATCTGTGGCTTGCACAGGCTGGTTTGAGAATGTTATTATTTCTTTGAATAAAGATCAAATTCTGCTGCATAATAGGGAATTTGATTAAATTAGCATTTTACGACTGGCTTTTTTGCTATCATGGGGGCAAATTAGGATAGAAAATTAATAGATGAAGTTATGTTATTTTACTAGAAAAGAAACGAGGAAAGGAGATGGATTAAGGAAACTGCATTAAGTGCATTATGACAAGTGAAGATAAATGCAAAGTTGTGATAAGAAGCTATAGTATTAGAAATTGTTCAAACTGTATGAGTAAACTTGAGAAACATTCCACTCTATATTATTTACTATTTATTTGTCTTGCTAGTTGGACTAGCAAGCAGATATCTTTTAAAATTTGTTTTCCAGATATTATGGTTTCCTACACAGGCATATGTTAATGGACGTTGGTGATACTTTTTGGGTAGTCAGAATGATACCATTTCTGTGGATGGTTAATTCCCAGGTTTATAAGATAAAACAGCAAACTTGGCTCTGACAGGCACTTTTGGAGGGTAAGGTACAGTCATGTGTCTTGGGGCCACCAATCAGATTTCCCCAAACCTAACTTTGACCTAGAAGGGATGGAGTTGAGAAAACAAGGACCCCTTGCCAGGCTCTGCTCTTGACTCTGAGACTAAATTAATAAATGCAAGGAAAATGTAAGCAGTCCCCAGACTTAAAATTCTTTACTATGGTTTATAACATGTGAAATCAAAACATACTTAGTGCAATTGTTGAAATGAATGTCTTTGCTACTTTGCTTAAACAATCACATCTGTAGTTTTTCTCTGATGAGAATATAATCATGTTTTCCTTTAAGGGAGAAAGCAAAAGAGCCTATACCATGATTCTTTTCATAACCAATGGCCCATTACACAGTCCTGAGTGGCTAAGTGCCCAATAGATAATTGTTGACTGATCAAATAAATTAGTTATAATAAATGCAATCTTATTAGGAACTAAGAATAATCATGAAAAGAGCAAAAATGCATGTCACCAAGTCATATTGCATGACTTTGAAAATTTCCTTAAACTGCCCTTGCTTCCATTTTGTCTCCAGAAAATAAGAATATCATCACCTATTTTATAAGACTGTGATAATTAAATTAAAATGTGCACTTTAAAGGAGTTGACACCTAGTAGGTACTAAAGCCAAATGAGTACCAGTGTTTATATTGTTAGAGATTTCAGAACAATCAGAATTCTGGAGGTATAAACAAAATTGTGTCTGTTTAAGGTTGCAGAGCATGTCACATCTAATTACCTGCAAAGCTACTTTAGAGCATGGATTGAATAAAATGTGTCAGGCAGCTGTAATTCCTTGTGTGAGGCCAGAATTTCTGGTGTGTATTAGTAACTACTTAAAGAATCAGACCTGGATATTCCTCTCTGTACTAGGACATAAGCTGTATAATAGAATGCAAATTATTTAACAGCAATTTAGCCATGATTTTCAGAATAATAATGTCTATTTCCACCAAGGTTACCCTAATTAGAACCAATGAGACTCATTAAACCTCAAAAACCCATCTAGTGTACCAATGCATTAGCAGACAAAAATAAAGCCAAGCACATTGGTGAGATAGCTCTTCTTATTTAAAGAAAGTTGTTAAAGAAAGTTGTTTCTGCAATGTCTCTTTAGTATCTTGCATCCGTCAATATACTCGGATGTGTCTGTAATAATGCTCTAATCAATGGACATATTGAAAAAGTATTTAATCCTGAAATTTTATTATTCAGATACAAGTGTACAGTAGCATAGTAGAAAAGGCTATAACTCTATTTTATGCCTGAAGAATTTCAGAAGGCATATGAATTGATGCTTCATGGATTTTTCAGTGAAGAGAGTGAATAGTACCAGAGGACTGAGAGAGGAAGGGTGAGATTTTGGAGATCTGTGGAGCATGGCAGGAAGGTACAGTGGGAGTCAATTCAGGACAGACTCTCACATCAAGGAAGCCTGTCACAAGGTATCATGACCTCAGGGCCCGACTAGAGTTCAAGGGGAAGACTTTCTTTACTGATAGGCACCTGGAACATGTGTAGCTTCCCAGTGCTCTCTGTTGGGAATAGGAATCAGAGCCAAGAAATGAAGTATACATAGAAGCTTGACATGTGGACAAGATTCTAGGCAAAAGAACAATAGGTATGAGGGCAACGTTCTCAGAGGTTTGAAAGAGAATGACACAATTTTGGAACTTGTTAGGGTTAATGGTTGGAGCAGAGAGGGAATTAAAGGAATGATGGGGAATGAAACTGAAAAGATAGATGTGGGCCAGACAACGAAGAAGCCAGTGTGCTGAACAGCTCCTTAGATGTTTGAGTATGAGAGTCCTGTTGTAGATAAAGTGATGGGGGGTAAGAGATGGGACTGTTAAGTAGAACTCAGCCAAGAATCTCTTTTCTCCAAGGAGAAGGATGCAAGATCAGTAGATAAAGGAATGGTCAGTACAGCTTCCTAAGGAGACGAATAAATGTTTTGAATAGATGGAATAAAAAAATGAGGAATGGGAAAAGGATTAGACCAAAACAAAGAAGCACATATAGAAGACAGTTTACACTGTCATCAACTGGGATATTTGTACGATTAATCATTAGACAGACATTTCACCATAATTAGTATTTTTGTTTGGCATTTCATCATGTATTACTATCAAACCATATAGTGATTTCTTTATATCCATTTTAATTAAAAAACAATTTTACAAACCAGATTTACCAAAATGTTATTTAAAAAATCTCTCTGAAGTAAAACTAATAACAGTAACAAGTAAGTACATAGCACCTGTTTTTCATAGCACCTTTACAAATATTGGCTCATTTAAACCCCAGAGCCACCCATATGCAGGGAGTACTATTATCATTTTCATTTATAGATAAGGAACTTGGGGCTCAGGAAGGCTAAATATTATCCCAATTTCCATACTAAGTGGGTGGTGAATTGGAGATTTGAATTCATACAATTCTATCCATCAGTTCTTAATTATTAGCTGGTACATATGAAAATATGTAATAGGATAAAAACGTCCCTAGTATTTGGAATTTTTTGAGCTGGGCAACATTTTTTACTAGCCTGTCATTATGTGCTATTTGCAAGGACTTGGGTTAAACCATATTCAGCATGTAAAATGGAATGCGATTATGTTCCGAATATCTAGGCTTTTGAGGTCTTAATACACCAGAGAGTATGAGAAGCTTCTATGTACTGAGAAGAAGGACACATACATTAATATGGCAATATTTATTCACTGCTTATTTTCCGACAATGCATTGTAAGTAAAGCAATCAAATGATGTGCTATACATATCTCTAATACATATAACCCTATATTGAGAAATCAATGAAAAGGTCTGTCCAGGTTTTTTTTTTTTTCCTGACAAATGATGAGCTGAAAGGGAAATGTGCATGTGTTTGGTGGGCAGAGGAAGGTGGGATCATGGTGGACTTCCTCTTGCACAATGAATATTAAAATCTTTCATATCTCTCCCACCCACTGACCTTCCAAAGGATAAGTATCAAAAATCAGTTGAGAATACAAGCAATTTTACTATGTTCACTCATATGCAATGTTTCTAATGATAGGTATTTTTTTTACACACCAAAAAGTAAAAACAAAATGTAAAGCATGCAGGTTAAGTATTTGCATTTGCACGTATATGTCACAGCATATTAGACAGAACTAATTAAGTATATTACATGTAGCATGTAAATACTACTCAATTATTTAATTTTTACTGTTAGTAGGTACCCAAACCAGTAATTGGTCATTTCTATGGCCTATTATATAGATTGTTTTTGAAACTTTGGTATTTATAAGCTAATTGAAACTATAAGTTTCTGCCACTGATTATAATGTATACAAATATATAAATATATGCAAATAAATTGAATATAGGTATTGTTTTATAAGTCTCTTGGTGGCTGAGCCACTTATAAAGGTGAATAATAAATAAAATTATCATTGAAAAATTAAATGGTATATTTTATTGGCTATTTACTCTCGCTTTCGTATTCCGGTGCTTAGGAACTAAAATAGTCTTGGTCCTATAAAACACAGAAATTACTGACTCTCTGAATGTAGTTCAGATGAGAGCTACATCCTTGAATATAACCTTTTTTGCTTTGCAATAAACCTTTTATTGACAAATGGTTTTTCATTATCCATAGAAAATGCAAATGATGCAAGTTAAACTCATCCTAGATTAGTTTTCATTTGAGAAGTGAGAAATTTGTCGTTTTCCTTTTCACAGGCAAATATCCATAGCATACATTAATGTTTCATGAGAATAAACAGCATATTAAAGGGATCCTCACAGAGAAATGGCATTTAGTCATATCATGTACAAATAACACTGACATTTGTTGGGACAAAGAAACATCACTTTGACATTACCCAGTGCTAAGATTTTAAAATAAAACATGGTGTTATTTCTTTTGTTTCATTTAAAAAGGTTCAGTCAGCAACATTTATAATTCTCCCTACAGAGAAATTGCAATTTTATGCACAAAAATACTTAAATAAGAATTCTCCCAACTAAAATTTTGTTTTATATTTGCAAGTCTTCAGCTGAGCACCATGGTATTTATTATAATTAGTTTTATTACTATTTAATTCTTATAAGTTCTGCCTGGGTTGATGTAAGATAAAATTCCTTGGGTACTTCATTAGGACTTCCATCTGAATCAGAAAAGAGAACTGTTTCTCACTGAGTAAATAACCGCTGAAAGCTCAAAGTGATGTTAGGTGCCAATCATGGGATCGGAGTTCACCTCAGCTGAATGATTTAACAATTTTGAGTTATATTACCCAGGAGGGCTGTGATGTTATGAATCTATCCTCCTTGGTAGGTTTTGCAGTTGAAACTCTTGTCTAATGGTGTGTGCTAATACATAATGATAATGCCCTTCACTGAGTCTCTCTCTAATGGTGTGTGCTACTTTATAATGATAATATGCTGGAGTTAGACAATAACTTTAATATCCCTCTTCTATTGAGAAGAATACAATCCAAATATTGTAGCACTCATGAGTGACCTCAAAGAGTGGCTCCCTCAAACTGGAAGACAGAAAGTGAATAAAATGAAGAAATATGTACCCAATATCTTTTTACTTTTAAAATTCACCATCCTGTGAAAAGAGACATTGCCCCATGGAAATTCATTAGGAGACACAGAGATAATTTGAAGGGCTCTAGACAGATTTTTTTTCTTTCCCTTTCTTTCCTGATCTCTTTTAACTTAGATGCTGAGGGATTTATGATTACTTACTTTCCAAGTGGCCCTTGAAAATGATTTCTTTTTAGTGGAACAGATGTTTAGGGAATCACTATACTGAACTACTCTGGGGGGTGAACACAATTTAGTTTTCCTTGTAGGCTCTTCTATCATTCTATATGGCTCATATAGTCATTTACTAAAAGTAAAAACAGATTAATTCTATTTTATGGCAAAATATTTAGAACTTAGTTTGGAACAGTCATCTAATAAAGGCATCCATAATTTTACTTTTTATCAAGGTTAATCAATTTTGATCAAATGTAATATAATTCAATTACCAGGGCCTGATACACAAAGGGAAACATACTAATATTTTTTTTGTGTGGTACTAGGGATGGAACCCAGGGGCATTCTACTTCCGAGCTACACCCCCAGCCCTATTTTTTATTCTTTATTTTGAAACAGGGTCTCACTAAGTTGCAGAGGGCCTCACTAAATAGCTGAGGCTGGCCATGAACTCAGATCCTCCGGTCTCAGCCTCCCAAGTACTGGGATTACAAGTGTGTGCCACCACACCCGGCTTAATATTTTTAAATAAATGTGAGACAACAGAACACCTGTATTCTCCCCATTGGAGTATGATGTCATAGGAGACATCAGGCATCCTGAAGAATCAGACACAAAATTTTAAAAATGGTCAAAAATGCTATCAGCTGCATATATTTTTATAGGGTTAGGAGAGATATGGCCATTATTTTGATATACATCTAGCCCAGCCCTTATTTCCTGACTGTCTTAGTTTTAATTTTCTTTGTATGAAAAATAATCATAGTATTTCAACTAATAAAATAGTGTTTGTGAAAACTATAAACACTTATGCTTTATTATAATAAACAATAATGGTAATAATAAACAAATGCTATTTATTGAACACTTACAATGTGCCAAGCATGGAGAAATACTTCTACATTTATGACCCAAGCCTTCAAAAAGGGCCCATAGATAGATACTATTCATGCTCCTCTTTAAAAAGTTTGTCTCCTTCCTCCTGTTGAATTGGTCAGAAGTAAAATATGGGTAAAAGGAGCTCACCCTGCTCTTCTCTGGATTGTGAGTCCTTATTATGACAGGAGGTAAATGTATCTTTCTGGGAAGTCTTTATTTTTCTTTTAATTATTATTATTATTATCATTATTATTTGTGGTACTGAGGATGGAACTCAGGGAGATTCTACCTCTGAGCTACACCCCCATCCTATTTTATTTTTTGTTTTCAAACAGGTTCTCACTATGTTGCTGAGGCTGGTTTTGGACCTGCCATCCTCTTGTCTTATCCTCCCAAGTACTGGTATTATAGGCATGCACCACCACACCTGGCCCCAGGAAGTCTTTAAATTGCCTTTGAGGTTCATTATTGCCCTGCTTCTTGGAAGTTTAGAATGGGTCTGCCATTCCTTATTTATTTACCAAATTCATTGTCAGTGATTCAGTGTTGTAAAGTAAAAGAAAGGCTGAAGGCACGAAGAAGCTCTGTAGCATCCTCCACTAGTCTGTGTAGTAGCTAGCTTCACAGTCATCCTTTCCCATTGCTAATTTTTATTCATGATTGAATGAAAAATAAAGGAACATTTAATGTATTACATGAGATGTACTAAAGTATCTCTTAATACTATTATAGCAGTAATAATAATAAAACCAACACATAAAAACAGCCCAAATGTGTAACCTTACAAAATTTTAGAGTTCATTGCTTACATTTTAAAAGTAACTGAGATAATAAATTGTCAAATGCATAGTAAACTTCAATGTAGGGACTCCCTGTTGGTGACAAATCACAAATAATAATCCTAAATATGTAAGAAAAGGCTAACTCAGCAGACTTGGGGTTTTAAAACCTTATACATTGCAAGAAAGGATGTGCCCTTGACAGGTTCCTGGAAAATAATCTCAGAACCCTTAGAATATCATTCTTGGTAAGAGAGCCTTTGTATACCTAAGGCTTTGGACCATGCTAGGTTCTTCACCTTAATGATGTGATTTATGGGGAATGCTTATTTTTCCCCACCAGATGCCCTGGGCCACATGCGCAGTTTTAACCTGGGGGCAGAATAAGATGGCAGAAATGGAGACTGAGTTGGTGAGGGTCAGTGACCCCCATGATCCAAACCTCAACTAAACCTCTACACTCACTTAGGCTTAGGAGAGCTTCCTTGGCTGGCAGTATTTCATACATATCGTCACATATCTTTGCTTGGAGAATTAAGCTCCATTCCTCTGACTTGACTAGGAAAAGATTATGGGAGGCTCTGGATTCCACCCCAAGAGCTACTGCCTTTGCTTTTTAACAATCTGTGCCCTTTAGCTCGAATAATCTGTAACTGTGGGTAGAACAGTTTTTCTGACTGCTCTGAGTCCTAGTGAATCATTGAACTGGAAGTTGGTCCTGGAAACCACAAATTAAAAATGTTAATAATACACCACAGAAACAATGGAGTAAACAGCTTTAGAGAAACCATCCATGCTCAGGATATTGCATCAAGATGTTTCTAGCTGTGGGGCAGAACTGAATTATCAGAAGGCAGATACCAAGAGCTGACAATTCCCTCACTCTATTAAGCTCTTATAGCTTCTAAACTTCCTAAGCTTTTTAAATTTCCCAAGATTCAGGTACTAAGTGTAACTGTAGAGTTTATACAGAGAAAAGAGTAGGGTTAGATTGGGGGAAAACAGTAAGGTAGTGAACTTTTTGGTATTGTGTTGCTTTTTTAAAAAAAATGCACTATAGAATCAGTTTCCAACTACCTTTATAAAAGTTATTTTTAAAAGAGAATTATAGTTACTGAAAATATGATGTATTAAGTGTTTGTATGACACAGCATATCCTAAGAAAACAATTCAGTTTTAAGAGACCTGGAATCTAGCCCAACCCTAGCAACTTCCCAACTTCAAATTGAGTTTCTAAAAAAGATCTGAACTATTTGGGACTCAAGAGGATTCATCTTAGACCCAACTCTGCCACTTGCCAGCTTTGTAAATTGAGCAATTCATTTACATTCCGAGCCTCTGACTCCTCATCCCAAAATAGGAGCACTGTATTGCATATCCCATATGCTGTGAGGCTCAAAATTGATGACATGTGTGAACCTGTTTGCACACTGCGAGGAAAGATGTGAATATGTGGAATTATTGTTTATATTATTAATCCAGTAAAAATACTTGGTTTACCCAATTGGGTTATTGAGAGATTATAAGGTATGAAGTCACTAATAAGGTTAAAGCAAGTACACACACTTATTGGCAAGGCTGATTAAATTCCACCTACTCCAAAATCCTTTTTTAGGTTCTTTCTCACAACTAGATAAGTTCTCACAAAGCCCTGGTTTGTATTTCTCTTGGGACAATTATCTTCCTTTGCCTTTCAGTATTGTCATTGTGTTTCTATATATAAATTCTTTGAGAACAAAGGCTATCCTGGTAATCTCCTTAGCACCAGAATGCCCCGGTACTGAAAAGACATGCTCAGGAAACTATCTGTTGAAAGGAACAATTATTATTAAATAATTTGATCTCAACTGCGCAGGTGAGACCTGCAAATTAATGTGCTTAAATGACCAGAACTCTGCTGAATCAAGAATTAGAAATCCTGGCATTTTATTTATAATTGCTTGGGATTTAAAGATTCAAGCAAATAACTCAATTTAAAAACAAAACAAGCCAGGTGTGGAGGTGCATGCCTGCAATCCTAGTACTTGGGAGGCTGAGATAGGAGGACCATAAGTTCGAAGTCAACACATGGTAACTTAGTGAGATCCTATTTCAAAATTTAAAAACAAGCAAACAAACAAAAATAAATATAAAGGGTTGGGGGTATAGCTGAGTGGTAGAACACTCCTGGGTTCAATCTCCAATAGCACAAATACAAAACAAAACAATAACAACAAAACCACCCTGGCCAAATGATTTAAAATCTCTACAATGAGAAATAAGATATTAGCTTTGTAATAAGACATTTTTTCAGTTAATTATGAGATGTGGCGAGACCAAAAGACCATTGATATATAGTTAGAATTTTAGTTTGGCAGACATTCTGAAAGTTTAAATAATGGGTTTATACTAAATGTACTGATGTTTAGTTGAATTTTACTCCTAGTCATGTCAACAAGTGGAGAAACGCCAGGTCAGGTGCTCCAACTTACATTTACCAGTAAGTAGAGTATGATAGTCCCTAACTATGCCACCCAATTTGTTTCAAATTATTTATGTGCAGATATAAACAAGCCATTATTTAGTACAGTTAATAACCCATGACAAGTTTCCTTAAAATAAATGGGGTCTCAAAATTCAATTTTATTTATTAGCCAATTTGAATTTTTTTCCTAGGCATTTATCCATCAAACATGGCACTGTTATTGCACATGCATTATGCAGCATGTCAAATTAAACCATTGTTGATAAAACAAACATTAGTTATTGAAATGATCCAAATGCCAGCTTGAAATGCTGTGTTGTAGTTAATAAATATGCCGAACTTCCAGCGCAGAAAGAGTGGGCAAACATGACGATTTGATTTCTGCGCCTGTGTTTCATAAAAATTAAAACAAAGTCTCTTGCAAAGAACAATGGTTTTGTCTTCCATTTAGTGCAAGGCAGGAGCTGGCACAAGTAGCTGATAATGGTAACAAGTATGAACGATGCTAACCCGTTCTCTCATTTTGTTTCTTTATCTCAAAGCACTTTTATTAGCATCTTCAATCATGTGAAAAGACTTTCCTGGTGCTCAATGTCATATTCTTTCTGTAGCTCATATTTTCTAGGACGAGCTGGACAGCCTGCGATACAGGGATCTGATCCATTATGATGTGAAGGGGCAAAAATCCTATAAGTTTATCACTTGCGATATAAGGAATATATTTGTTATACGTAGCTCCTTGAACTCATACTGATATGCAAATTTCTGGGCTCTGTGGTCGCTTTCCAGTAAGAAGGATTTTTTTAAAAGTTGCATTTTGACAATCAATAACAATCTGTCCAGGCCTGAGTATGAGTTGAACTAAATTCAGTATTAGACAGATGACCAGAATTTGTGCAAACTTTTCTACAAGTTTAGTATTTATACATATATATGCATGTACACATGTGCACACATATGTGTACTTGTGCATGTGCATGTGCACATGCATACACACACACACACACACACACACACACACTCCAAAACGGGATGTGTAAGGATGCTGTGAAGAAACAATAAACCAATGTTACTCCTTCATTGTTTGGAAAATATCAATTAATTACATTATTTTTGGTGGAGACATGAATCCAATTATATAATGCCATTCATTGCAGAAAGTGAGACATTTTCATTTTCACTTTCCAACTTTTATAAAGGATATCTACAAGTTGATAAAATCCTTTCAGTTGGGAGATAAACTTTTTTTTTTGTGGTACCGGGCATTGAACCCAGGAGCGTTCTACCTCCGCACTACACCCCCAGCCCTATTTTTCTTTTATACTTTATTTTGAAACCGGGTCTCACAAAGTTGCGGAGGGCCTCACTAGGTAGAGAGAGAGACAGAGACAAAGAGAGAGAAAGAGAGATAGAACTGAGGCTGTCTGGGAACCCGGATCCTCCGGTCTCCGCCTCCCAAAGTACTGGGATTAAAAGCGTGCGCCACCATGCCCGGCGTGGGAGATAAACTTTATTAGTAAACATCATAAATTATTCATTTCATCTCTAACTGTCCCCGCCCTTGTTCCTATAAATACATATCATGTCACTAGTGGGCGACAAGTGATGATCTAGGCAGATGGAATAACCCTGGTCTCTGACCTTAGGGAACTTACTCTCTACCTATGAAAACAGATGCTTAAACAGGCATCTACAATTAGAGAATATTAATAACGTAACTGAGAGTACTATTGGGCTATGGGTGCACATTTCAAAAGACACAATGCAAACCAAGAAGGATTAGAAGTGGCCTCTTAAAGAGAATTTGCTTAAATGGAGATAACCAGTTAGTAGTACTTAGGCAGGTAAGCCCTAGAAGTATGTGTAGAAAGAGGGACAGAGAGAGAATTTCAGGTACCCATAAAAGCATCTGCAAAAGGACTAGGACAAAGAGAGAATGTGTCATGCTCTAGGAATTAAAAGATGTTTTAATGCTTAGAGTCTGGAGCAAGGGTTTCACAATATTGTCAGTATTGATACTTGGGGCTGGATAATTCTTTGATGTGCCTGTGTAGAGGGATAGCGGGTGTTCCTAGCACTGTAGGATGTTAAACAGCATCCCTCGCCTCTACCCACTAGACACCAGCTGCAAAAGATCTGGATGCATCATCAAATGTGCCCTAGGTGGACGAGCCACACTGGCTGAGATCTATTTGTCAGGAGGTAAGTGGCTTTGGAGTGAGTAGGCAAGTAGTGAGACAAGGCAAGACTATATGTCAATAATGAGTCATAGAGATGGGCAAAGGTTAGCACTTTCCCAACATATCTTATTTATAGTCTGATTCTACATTCAATCTGAAGCTTTTCTTCTAAGGCCCAGTCCTCCACAATCCCATCTCTATCTTCCCACTCAGGGTGCAAATGTGGTTGAGAAAATGGGGTGCCACTCCAAGTAGACAAAATATCATGGCCCAAGTCACAGAGGGGTGGGAGAGGATGAAACTAACTGCAGCTTTATGTGCTGAGCATATAACATGCTGGACGGGGCGACAAGACAGGACTTTGACACTAAAAATGGATTACAATATGGATTTGATAACATATTAAAAAGTTGAATTTTATTCAGAGGATTCTAGAATGTTATGCCAGATTTTTAAACAGAGACTTTCTCCTTAGAGAAAGGAATTCGGGCGGCTCTATGGATTCATAAGAAATTTGATGGAGCAGGAAATAGCTGGAAGCAGGAAAAGCAGCTAGGAGAATAGGGTTGCAAACTGAGTGAGAAATTTGAGGGCAAGAGCTGAGCCAGTCAGTGACTATGGAAAGAAGAGAACAGATTTTAAAGATTTTTAGTAGAGAGCGTCACTGCTCCTCACAGATGTTTTATGTGTGGTGAGGGAGAGGGAGATGTCAGATGCCATCCAACATTAGCGGGGTAATGGCTGATGTCATTCACCATTTCTGGGGAATAAGTTCTGTGAATGTTAAAAACTCAAGAACATTTCTATAATGTAGAAGGCCATAGAATTGGAGAGGATGTGGAGCATCCAATTGTGTACTGCATGTGACAAAATATGAGTCAGAAAGAGAAGCATTCTGACTGTCATGCCTTCTCTGAAGGAATAATGCACATCTGTGAAAACATATTAAAAATTACTGTCATGATAAAATTATAGAATAAATCTGTATGAACTATTTTTAGCATCAAATATTATTTTCAACTTTGTAAGGAAAGTAAATGTTTGCTACAACACATTAATTTAAATGTTGACTTAAATGTCTAGGAAATATTTCTTTTGAATGTTAAGCATCAACAAATAGTGCACATAAAAAGCATAATGGAGTGTAAATTTGCAGCAATTTCTAAATTATCAGTGAGGTACTTCATTTGTAATCACACTTAAATAATGTCATATTTACTTCATATTTAGCTCACATGTAAAATCATGAAAAATATATATATTGAATATATGTAAGGACTTAGAAGATTCATCTTAATCCTTATTAAAGTAATATTTATTCATTTGCTTTAATATATGAGTCCAGGAAAGTAGAATGGCACCTCTCCTCAAAGTAGGAGACATTATAATATGAAATCTGTGGTTAAGTATTAATCTCCTGTTTGCTCTCGTCTCTGTCTCTATAAGTTTGGTTTTATTTTAGATTTTTAAAAAGAAATGAACAGGTAAAAAAGAAAAACATCAAGACACTGATTCAGAGACAAAAACAAGTTAATATTACTATAATAGCAAAAGGAACCACAGTTACTTTCCCCAAGGTATTTCTGACTTTAGATAATGTGCCATTGGAGACATATATCTCTGTTCCCTAGAGACTTTTGAAATAATTACATTTAGGCTGCCCTTCTTTTATCAAGAGGCTGAAGATGCTATCAATCTATTTCTACTCCACAGAGCTTAGACACATTCAGTGGAATCTTGATGTTTTATAGCAAATATTGTGGAGAAAATACATACCATAAAAATGTTCCTCCATTAATCTTTGGAACATTTTGTTCTGGTGTGATCATAGTTCTTGTGATGATATTACAGGGTGTTCATGGTTTAGATTCTCTTTCTAAAAACTGATCCACAGTGTGCCAGGGGATGTGGTAGTTCTATAGATTTAGAGCAAAATTAGGTCATACAGTATATTGAAACAGTCTGTGGCAACCCAGCTTACATACAGCGGAAAAAGGATTACCCCATGGTTAAAGAGAAAACTCAAGAAACCCTTTCATTTCTTCAGTGGACTGGACTCCCTACTTTTCCAGGAAACTTATTTTCTACTATAATGCACAAAATTTATAGAGCATGCGTATAATACATTCTAATGATTAAATGATAGTTTTGGAAAGGATCTTAGAAGATGTCTAGTCTGGTCTCCCTGCAAATAATGGGATTGTGTCTATAGCATCTTTGAAAGACAATGATTCTGTTTACACAAAGCCACCATTCTATCCCTGAACAGTCCTAATTAAGACAAAGTTCTCTGCAGTGAAACAAACTAAAACTTCCAATGGGTATTTTCTATTAGGCTGTGCTGATCAAACAAAGAAGGGGGGAAAACTACCTTCACATAATTATGGTAATCTTTAAATATTAAAAATAACTAGCACATCTCCCCTTATTCTTTAATTTCCTATGCTAAACATCCCTAATTTTGCAGCTGTTTCTGTGATTTATAGACATTCCTTTACCCCTAGCTCTTTCCTCTAGACAATCTATTACTTTTGTTTTACGCTTGATGTCGAATGCTTTGATCTGCTTGCCTAACTCCCCTATGGAAGAATTCTGCATATTAGAACACACAGATTACACTGTTCACCTCTGTACAACTAACTGACACACGACAAGAAATACTAGGCCTACTAAATCCTTATTTTTGACACTTCCATGCACGTGTTTAAACTTTTCCAATTTCAGTTTCATCTTGGTTTTGGTGCTTGATGTCGCTACCAAGTTTATTCAAAATACAGTTGGAGAAGCAAACCTGGGTTCGAATCTTAAGTTGAGTCACTTTAGGAATTTGGTTTAATCCACATATTTTATCTATATCCTTATCATCTTCATCTGAAACTTACAAAAATATTAAAAAGAATTTTATTTTACTTTTTTTGTTTTGTTTTGTTTTTTGGCAGTACCGGAGATCGAATCCAGGGGCATTCTACCTCTGGGCCCTATTTTTTATTCTTTATTTTGAAACAGAGTCTCACTAAGTTGTGGAGGGCCTCACTAAGTAGCTGAGGCTGGCCGCGAACCCGTGATCCTCCTGTCTCAGGCTCCCAAGTACTGGGATTACAAGCATGAGCCACCACACCCAGTTAAAAAGAATTTTAAAAAGTACTCTTATGCAACTTTGAACATAAATATTTTGGAAAGATTATCTCTACTAATGAGAATGTTTAGTACAACCATTCAACAAGGTATAAATCCACTCAAATATTTTAGTCAGTCTGTATATTCTGTTTGTTAAGCTTGCAATGAGATTTGTAGACTGCCTAGCTGAAGTTCAGATGCATATGTACATCAAATTATGCTGATATGCCAGCCTTGGCAGTTTAGAAAGAGACTCCCTATGAAAGTAAGGGTATTTCCTGATTAGCCTCTTCTGTATCCTGTATTTCCTCATACTGAGAGTAGAGGCCAAAGAACTGCTCCCCTGACCCCACCCCAGCAGCCAGGAGCCAGGGAACCTGAGACTGCCAGATTTTTGATGAACACAGCTTAGCTGAATCTACATATGCATATTACCTGCCTTTTGTCCCACTTGGCCTTCTCTTAGAAAAGCTTTCAGTGTCCTTGAGCCCCCAATGATAGAGATTTAAGAAAGAAAATTCTCTTCTAGCTTCTTCAAAGCTGGCTTTGAATAAAACTATTTTCTTGTCAAACTGTCTCCCATGTTTTTGAGGAGCCAGATGAGCAATGAAGCCTTCCCCCAGTTACAGTTTAATATGGCTTGTGAGTTTGGTATAGCTTATTTTCACTGAACCTAGGTTGGCTCCTCCTTTTCAACTTCTGCTCATATAAATGTAAAAGCATTCTATCTCATGATTTTTATGATTTTTCTAGGATTAATATTGGGCTTCTTGGATGATAGCGGTTCAAAATGTAACCTTTCAATGTAGCTCTATAGCAGGCAAGCTAAGTCTGATTGAACAGTGCTATACTAATTGCAAACTCTCTGTCATAAACTGGATACACAAAGTCAAAATTTCTATACAGTCAGGCGTGGTGGCACATGCCAGTAATCCCAGTACTTGGGAGGCTGAGACAGGAGGATCACAGGTTTGAAGATAGCCTCACCAACTTAGCAAGACTGTTTCCAAATGAAAAAAAGATAGGGCTAAGGGTGTGGCTCAGAGGTAGAATGTTCCTGAGTTCAATCCCCAGAAACACACAGGCACACACACAAGAGATTTCTATACAACATCCTCTCATGCAAAAGATGGAAACTGTATGATATTTGAGTAACAGGACTATAACAAAATTTAACTGGAGAACACTGGTCCAAATGAAATTATTAAAATGTATCTATGAAAAAAATTCAGTATAAAATTAAATTAGAAAATATAATTAAACAAAAAAGAAAAAATGTCCAATCCAGGGACATATCTACTCAATTTCCAAAATAAAAATTACATTGGACATGGGTCATTGTACTCTGATTAATGAAGAGATGAGGTAAAATAAAAAAGTAATTTTACTACAAAATTTAATTTTTGATGTCTTCTAAATAGAACTGATATCTAGAAATTCCAAGGATATTCACATAGAAGGTAAACTCGGTTTTCATAAGATTATGAATTAATCATTTAACATTAAAGTATAATATTTAATAAAAAGAAAGCCTTTTAGCTAAGTTATGTTCCTGGTTTTTTTTTTTTTTTCATTTGGTGATTGAATGCCAGGGGCATTCTACCTTCAAGCTATATCTAAGCTCTTTTCCTTCCTTCCTTCCTTCCTTCCTTCCTTCCTTCTTTCCTTCCTTCCTTCCTTCCTCTTTCATTCATTCATTTCGAAACAGGGTCTTGCTACGTAGAAAGGGTCTTGCCATGTTGCTGAAGGTCTTGCCAAACTGCTGAGGCTGGCCTAAAACCTGTGATCCTCCTGTCTCAGCCTCCCAAGTACTGAGATTACAGGATTGCACAGCCATACCCAGCTCAATATAATTGTTATTTTGGAAATGTGACAGGCATATCATTATTGATTAATGCTTCTCCTTAATTATATGTTCTAATTCTTCAAGAATTTTGCAAATATTTGTATAGTTAAAAAGAAGATATTTATGTATTTCTGTTTTGATATTTTTAACAGAAAATAATTTTCAGATGATTAAAACATTCATTTTGGTAAGTTAAAGAACTTAATGAATTAGAAAGGAAATAGAAGAGAAAAATATGAAGAGAAATTTCCTTTTAAAATCAGACATATGTTCTCATTTTGAAAAAAATGATTGTACTATGCTATGGTTTAAATCTTAAATGTCCCCCAGTGTCCTGTATGCTAATGGCTTGGTCACCAACCAGTGATGTTATCAAGAGGTGGTGGAATCTTTTTTTTAAATTTTTTAAATATGTTTTTATTGGTGCATTATAGTCTCACATCACAATGAATATCAGTTTGGTGTTAACATACATGCACACAGCTCTTGGTGTCCCTCCCCCCCGCCTCCCCCCCACATGTAGCACTGAGAATGATATTGGTATAATCCCATATGTACACATTGTTTATGACAGTAATTCCATAGATTCACTTCTTTCTTGCCCTTCCCCTTCCCTTGCACCCCTTCCTTTGCACCTCTAAGGGTTCTCTGTTGTCAGTGGAGTCCCTTTTGTGTCCCCACTACTCCCTAGGTTGCACATATTAATGAAAACATATGTCCCTTCTTTTTTTGTCATTGGCTAATCTCACTTAACATAATGTTCTCCAGATCTTTCCATTTTCTTGCAAATGCTGTTATTTTGTTCTTCTTTATTGCTGAGTAGAACTCCAGTGGTGGAATCTTTAAAGAGTGGGATCTAGTGGAAGAAAGTTAAATCATTGGATACATGCCTTACAGGGGATTTTGGGACCCTGGCCCCTTCCTCTCGCTCATCTTTTTTTTTTTTTTTTTTTGCATCCCAGCTGCCTGAGGTGAACAAATGCTCCCTGCCACACACTCCCACCATGCCATCACAGCCTAAAGCAATGGAGCCAAGTGACTGGACAGAAATCTCTGAAACTATGAGTCCAAGCAACCTTTCCTCCTTTGAGCTGTATGTATTAGGTATTTGGTTATAGTGATGGAAAGGTGAATAATACATGCTATGAGCCTTATAATGTGTGTTCTTTAATTTTTAAATTTTAACTGATGCAGAACAATTGTATTTACAGGGTGTGATGTGATTCATTGGTTCACATACACATTGTGTAATGACCAAATCCGAATAATTAGTATATCTATCACTTTAAACATTTATCATTTCTTTGTGGTAAAAATTTTCAAAATCCTTTCTTCTATCTATTTTGAAATATACAATACATTATTAACTATATTCACCCTGATGTGCAATAGAGTACCAGAAAGTATCCTCCTAACTATAACATTGTATTCTTTTCTCAGCCTCCCCCATCCCTCATCTCTCTTACTCTCCCAAGCATCAGATAAACATTCTTCTATTCTCAACTTCTATGAAATCAACTTTTTTTTTAGCATCTATATATGAATTATATCATGCAGGATTTATTTTTCTGTGCCTGGCTCAAGGGAAGACATACGAATGAATAACAGGTATATGTATATATATAAACACTCAACATCACTAATTATTAGGGGGAATTTCAAATCTAGATATCATTTCACCTCAGTTAGAATGGTTATTATTAAAAGAATATATACCTGCCTGAAAAATGCTGGTGAGGATGTAGAGAAAGGAGAATTCTTGCACTCTTGGTAGGAATGTAAATTAGTACATTATGGAAAATAGCTATGGAGGTTCCTGAAACTACTGGAAATAGCACTATCATATGATGGAGAAATTCTACTACTAGGTATATAGCCAAAGGAAATGAAATTAATATGTTGAAGAGACATCTATACTCCCATAGTCACTGTGGAACTATTCACAATAGCCAAAATATGGAATCAACCTAAATGTTCATCAGTGGGTGAACAAATGAAGAAAATGTGGATCATATATGCAGAAAAATAATATTTGTTTATAAAAAAGGATAAAATCCTATAATTTGTGACAAAGCAGGTGGAGATGGAAAACACAATGTTTTGGTAAATCATTTTTAAGTCATTAATATAGAAGGCTTACTTTTTAAATTTTGGAGACACCAAAGGGGTAGGCCTCACATGTAGAAAGTAACTCAAGATTGTGAGTCACTTTTGGCTGCCTTTAAAGAGTTTGATGATATTCAAATATAGAAAAATAAAGTTGGATATGGCTTTTATATCTGCTGTGTTCCAAACAGCATATGTATACTAATTAACAAAAATACTTTAGAAGAATTAGGAATTAATGTTTGGATTGTTACATTGATATATTATTTTAGATATCATAATTTACTATTTTTTCCTCTTTTAGTTTTCGTCACATCAGAATATGATTGGGTCCCTTCAATTTTATATCAAAAGTCTATCAAGACAAGCCAAACTTTATAATTGACTAAAAGAAAATCTCTAATTATAAGACTTTCTAAAAAAAGATTATTTGATACATGAAAACAAAAAGATGTATATACTGATAGGATACCATGTATTGTTTCAATAACATATATATACATATATATTTAATATATATGTTGTGTAATCCTTAAATCAGGTTAAACATAAATATCTCTTCAAAAAGAGAGTTTTAATTGAAAATTTTTAAAAGATAACTATAGATCCACATGAAGTTATAAAATATAATATAGTGATCCTGTATTCTCTTTACCCAAATTCTCCCAATAGTAACTTTTGGCAAAACACAACCAGAATATTCACATTGATATAATCCACTCCTCTGACCTGTATTTCCCATTTTACTTGCATTCGTGTATTTAGTTCTATACAGTTTTATCACATGCTTATCCTCTACCACATTCAACAGTTCCATCTTCACAAGGGCCCCTTGAGTTGCCCTTTTATAAAATCAACCACTGCTCTCCTCTAGTCTCCTTATTTTATAACCACTAATATGCTCCCCATTTTAAAAAATTGTCACTTAAAAATGTTATATAAATGGAATTATGCTAATATATAATCTTTTGGGCTTGTCTTTTATTCACTCAGTGTATTTCCTGGAAATTCATTCAAGTCATTGTATCTATAAATAATCTGTTCCGTTTTCTTGCTGAATAGTATTCCATGGTAGGTTCATACAATAGTTTCTTTAAGTATTAACTTATTAAAGGACAGCTGTTTGTAATTTGGGACTACCACGAATAAAGTTGCCAATGCTGATTTTTCACACCCAATACCTTCACACATATATTTTTAGACATATTTTTGTTTGAATATGTTTTCATTACTTTGGAATAAATGCACACGAGTATAATAGCTGGGTCATATTGTAATTGGTGACTATATGCTTAGTTTTGTAGAAAATTGGAAAACTGTTTTGCAAAGTGATTGTACGACATTTACATTCTCAATAACAATAATTTGTGATCTAGTTTCTCTGCATCCTCATGAGCATTTAGTGTTGTCTTTTGTTTATTTTCTTTATTGAGATAGATAGGTGTGTAATGATATCTCATTGTGGCTTTAGGTTGCATTTCTCTGTTGACTTAATATGTTGAATATCCTTTCATCTGCTGATTTGTGATTTGTATATCTTCTTCCATGAAATGTCTGCTCCTGCCTTTTATCCATTTTTAAAATTTGAGATTTCTTGTTATACTGCTGAGTTTTGAGAAATGTTTATGTACTGTAAATGCAAGTCCTTTGTTAGATATGTGATTTGAAGATATTTTCCCCCTATCTGTAGCTTTTCTTTTCATCCTGTTTTCATAGTCTTCTTCAGAGCAAAACTTTACATCTTAACATGGCCCATTTTATTAATTTTTCCCTTTGTAAATTGTACTTTTTTTAATACTAAAGAACTCTTTGCATAATCCTATATCCTGAAGATTTTCTCCTTTGTTTTTTCTTTCCTAAATATTGAATAGCTTTACATTTTTCATGTAGATCCTCATCTGTTTGATTCAATGTTTGCATAAGGTATGAAGTTTAGGTTGAATCTGCTTTTTCTTGATGGATGTCCAATTGTTCTACCATCATTCATTGGGCTAAGATGTTTTGATATAAATTTTAAGATAAATATGTTTATCCCATTGATAAGGCAGCACAGATTAAGTCACTCCCAAAATAACAAAAGGCTTTAAACAGTTTAGCTATATTTTTATGCAGAGCAATTTATTTTGATTGGTAGGTCATTAAAGCCACAAACAAAGATTTTTCTCTTATGTGGAATTTGGCATTATAATGATAGCTGTTAAAACCACATCTCCTACACTGTCTATGAATGCACCATCATAGTGATGGGCGGGCAGACTGTATCTTTCTTTTATGAAGGTAGAGCCAAGGGACACCAGAACCCTGTAATTACAGACAACGTGGTATTCTGACCACATTTTGTGGATTGCCTTATGCTTCCATCAGGCACCAATGGGAGCGAGGGAAACATTTGCTTTGAGGGCCATCTGTGTTGTCTCAGCTTGCGATGTTTACCTGCATCTCACAAATGCTGAAACCAAAGCTCAGAGTTGAAGGATTTCGCTCACACTTGTCTGGTCAGTAAATATCGGAGCCCATTCTACCTGTTTCCAAAGCCCTCCATATTTTTTTCCACTGCAAAAGTGCTTCTCATTGAGTTTTTGAATGTCTTTCCCAGTTTACAGGTGAGGTACTCATTTAAGTTAGTTGAACTATAATCCTTAGCATAGTTACTCTCATCACTCCTGATAATACACAGTAATACTCTAAGCTTTGTCCACTTTTAATCTAGTCCCTCTATGATTGATAATGAAATACCTTCATAAAGATATTAAAACTTTGTCACTGTAGAAAAGAACAATTACAAACAAATGCGAGTATTTTTTTCATTGTTGTCGGGTTTATAGTTGCCTTCTCTATATAAACAGTATATAGTATTAAAACAGAGTTTTATGGTTCTCTCCTCTTAAACTTGAAATGATCATCTTTTATTCCAAGAACACTTTCAAGAAATAAACACGCAGTGCCACAGTCTACGCTCTGGCTCTAAAGGCAAGTTTTGTGTATTCTACAACAGCCAGCATGAAAATGCTCATTTCCAACCCAAGCTGCCTCCTTGTAATTATACAAAACAGTCAGTGTCTTTGTGGTTTGATGTATTAAGCATTCAGAGATGAATGGACTATAGCGCTCAAAGATGGAGGGATGGCTGTACTGAAACATTGAACCCATTTGGAATGTATTGCTCAACCTGGAACACGTGATTCACAAAGTATCTCTGTATTATGATTCTTTACATTCCTGCATATTAATATTGTCCAAATATGCCAAAAAATTCTATTTTGAGTCATATTTGAGGTTCTTATATTCCTAGGAAGGCAGAAATAATTTTATAGGAATTTTACATCAGTGGCCTTAGCCTTTATGTATGATACATAAATTTTATTTAACTTAACTAATCATTTGTATATAATCTATAAAAATCATTCATGTTTTAATAATTTATTCTGTGGAACTTTTACTAGCAAAAATATCACATAATTTTGTATCTCCTTACATATCATCTTTGAATGGTCTGTCCTTAACCATTCTTGGCATTGCATACATAGGAATATAAATTACAAAATGGATGCCACCCTTTCATAAATTACAAAACTCAAATATACTTTTTATGAACACTTTCTATTTACACAAAAGAAAAAGCAGCAATACACAGGATTTAAAATTGCCATTTTATATATATATATATATATCACATGCTAAATCCTTTCCCAGTTTGTATGTGACTTTCCCAAATTTTTTCTATGTATATATAGAAATATATTAATAGATTGTCTCCACAGAAGTTACATTCTGTATGAGTTTGAGCTGCCATAACAGAATGCCCTAGATTGGGTGAGACAGACAAAACTGTGACAAAAGTTTCTCACAGTTCTGGAGGTTGCAAAGGCCAAGATCAACATATCTGTAGATTCAGGTTCCCATGAGGACACTCCTGGTTTGGGGGTAACTGTCCATGGTATTCTCTCATGGCAGACAGAGATACTCTATCTTATGTCTCATTTTATGAGGGATCTCAGCCCATTCGTTAGGGCTCCATCCTCATGACCTAACTTCCTTCCAAGGTCTCAGCTCCTAATAACATCACCTTGGGGGCTTGGTATGCAACATAGGAATTTTTGGAGGAACACAAACATTTACCTCACACAGTTTTTATTCTGTGGCTTCCCCCCATAGGAAAAGAAATTGGACACTCTTTACTTATGATGTCATACAAGTAACCCAGGCTGTCTCGGTTTTTTGTATGAAAAAAATACATTGGCAAAGTAAGCCTCAAAACAAAGTTGGGAAAATAAATTGTTCATTTGGCAAATAAATACAATTATCCATCTGTTCAGTGATCTTCAGTACTGTACCAAGCATTGTTCTGCCCACATGATATTTACATGCTATGGGAGCTAGAGGAGATGATAGTAAACAAATTAATAGGTATGAAAAAGGAAATAGGTAGATTAATAGTGACCAGGAGAGTGGTGGATGATATTTTTGATAAGGCACTTTAGGAATTATATTAAATTTGGGTGTACACATTGAGTGTCCCTTTTCCTAAATGCTTGGGAGCAGATGTGTTTCAAATTTTAGATTTTTTTCAGATTTTGGAATATTCAAATAGATAGATATAATCTCTCTCTTTCTCTCTGTACACACACACACACACACACACACACACACACACACACATACACATACACACACACACACACACACACACACACACACACACACTAGGGGTGCAACCAAGGTCTAAACATTAAATTCATTTATACTTTATATACACTTTATACATATATCCTGAAGTTTTTTTTATGATACTGGAGATTGAATCCAGGGTTGCCTCATCACTGAGCTACATCCTCAGCCTTTTTATTTATTTTTTTTAACTTTTGAAACAGATCTCACTAAATTGCTGAGGCTGGTCTCAAACTTGTGATTCTCCTTCCTTACCCACTCAAGTACCTAGGAATATAGGCATGTGCTGCTGCATATTAACCCCTGAAGTTAACTTTATACAATACTTATAATATTTTCTGTATTTAACAATATTTAATACTGTGAAAATTTTCACTTGTGGATTCATGTTGCCACTTAAAAACTTTCAGATTTTGGATAATTTTGGATTTTCAGATTAGTAAGGCTCAACCTGTAACTCAGATGCAGTTTAAAATAAATTAAGAATGGAACCAAGCACACATGTGCCTCTCAATTAGTATTAGTTTCTTCCTAACCCCCTTTGCTTTTTTCTCCTTCCTGATAACCCAGAATGATTATGATTATTTAAATCCAAAGGATGTCTCTCCCACGAGTTCACCATCAGCCCTAAACTCTCTCCAGTGATATGGTTCAAATTCTTATTTTTTGAGAATGAAAATAATTAAGCAATAGGCTAGGAATAGAGGGATACCAGATTTAGATCTGATTCTCTTTTCAAGTAGCTCTGTAACCTTAGAATAGAAGTCTCTCAATATATTGGTTTATACTTTGAAGAAACAAAAGCTAGATGTTCTTAGGTATACTTGCAATGTATGTTCTCAACTATTCTCCCTACTCTAAACTTAAATGATTTAGCAAGATCAAGTTCCATTCTTTTCATTTTTATAGCTTTAAGAAATTATAATAGCTGCCACTATATATATATATATTTGCTTTCAAAACTAATTCAAGAGCCAGGAGTGATGGAGCATGCCTGTACCCCCATACCTGGGAGGCTGAGACAGGAGGATCCCAGGTTTGAGACCAGCCTCAACAACTTAGTGAGATTCTCAGCAACCTAGCAAGACCCTGTTCCCAAACAAAACATAAAAAGGGCTGAAGGTGTAGCTCAGAGGTATAAAG
Source organism: Glis glis (assembly GCA_004027185.1). Taxonomy (NCBI): domain Eukaryota; kingdom Metazoa; phylum Chordata; class Mammalia; order Rodentia; family Gliridae; genus Glis; species Glis glis. Next base: position 14,518 of record PVJS01010438.1, on the reverse strand, counting down.
TCCCTGGGTTCAATCCCCAGTACCAAATAATAATAATAATAATAATAATAATAATAATAATTCAAAATATCTAATAAAGCATCCTCAAAAACATAAAAAACAAACATTAAGTATTAAGCTTCCATATATATATATATATATATATATATATATATATATATATATACAGTTTAAAGAAGAGAGTGACTGAACTCTACCTTTCAGATGTCTAATTCATATTTACCTCTTTTACTTCTGTTTCTTTTTACTATTTTTCTTCTAAATGGACACCAAATGATAAAACACATTATCACAATACCCGAATAAATGTTTTAATTCTGAAAAATCAGGTCAGGATTAAACCACCTAATTTCTGAAAATCATTAGTAAACTAACCTGCTGATCATTAGGTCTTGCCATATGTAATTTGCATGTTCTGCTCATCAATTTCAAAGTGATTAACAGTATATTCAGTTATCTGAACAGATTATTTAGTATGCAATAATCATTTCCCGATTTCTTGAAGATGCCATCAACATCCTGGCAACTTGAATGCAGTTATTTCAGAAGTACCATTGGATCTGAACTGATGTCTCATATTTTAGGCATACTTAGAATATTCCTACATCTCTTCTCAGGTCATTAGACAATCTCAATGGTCTATCAATGATTAAATCCAACAGCTTTGCAAAGACAGCTGGGAATAGAGCTTTTTAATGTCATACACACACAAATAATATTATTCACTTTGATGATGAGTTTCTGGGAAACAGCCTTGACTTTATTTCATAAAAAGTTAGGAACTTTTTATGTGTATTTTCAAGGAACCATATTATTTATTTGTATTTTCAGCATCGAGCACAGTGTATGTTACATAGAAATTTCACACAAAACTGTGTCTTGAAATATGGTCAGCTTGTTTTACTAGTTTATTGCTAGCAATTATTTCTGATTTGATACATTTGGAAAACAGACTCAAATTAGTGTTAGTGTTGTGTTTGCTAGTGCATGTAAAATGCTAGGCATGATGATTGGTATAAACTTTATTCAATAAATTTTGTGGAAGGAATTAGTAAGTATATATAAAAGGATTTAAACTTATTTTTTGGCTGAGAACCATTAAGAAAATGCACTTCAATTCTATAACCATAAGGGAATGAATTCTGTCAACTACCTCCATGACTTCGGAAGTGAATTTCTTCCCCCGAATGCCTAGAATAAATCTCTGACTGGCTAAACACACTGAGTGTGGATCCCTGAATAGAAAGCTCCATGAACCTGCAATTATAATTTTGACCTACACAATTCTAGGTACTTAGGGGTGATCTTGTAAGCCATTAATTTCGGGATGATTTGTTATATACTGATAGGAAACTAATACAGAATGTTTGAATGGTTGGTGACATATTTTTGATACTTGTTAGTTAATATTTCAAAGTTATCTGAGAACTACATTTGATCTCTAAAAGTTATGTGAAGACTGTCTTTAATAAATCATCAGTATGGACAGAATAGCAAATATGTATGTCTGAAACCTTTTAATCTATCTTGATATTGCTTTTGAATCTATCTGGCTTAGTTTGTTGTTGAAAGCAGGTCTTGGTGAGGTCAAGATTATTTTGTTCAGAAATGTGCTCTTTTGAGCCTCATGGGGAACTGGTTTAAAAGTGCAAATTATCTGTGTTGGAAGAGCAACCCTGAACTGGTGCGTCTTAACATTGCATTCAGTATTTGAAGGTTGCATTGTTTATTCAACCTTGCAAAGCACATTTTAATTTAACCTAGGAGAAATAGAAAGGAAATTCTTTAAAGTAGACAGGTACTTTCAGTTTTTCCTATGTCCTTTAAAAAAACCAGAAATGTTCTCATAAAAAACCTATTTCTTAAAATGGACATTTTCCTGTAGTAAATAAATATGGTATATCCTAAGCTATTAACTAAATACTACATTTTTCTGTGTATAAATGCAAACAAAATACCAATATTGTAGGGTACCAAGATCAATGTAATAAGATTTGGATAACTATATCCTTCTATTACATGGCCTGGCATCTTGACCAATGCCATGAATTCCAGAAGATTTTAAATTTCTAGAACATGTTCATGCAGAGTTGACATGTGAATCACTAAACGACTAAAAATAAAATTTAACTAAGAACCACATTTACATACAGTTATTAAACATTTTTTCTGTGTTATGTTTTTGGTTGGGGAAAATGTTCCCAGTTGTTTTGCCTGGTATATATTGAAAAAATGCACAATAGTTATATTTCTGAAATAAATGAACTGATAGCTTTACTCTCAAGGACAGAAAGACAAAACAGTTTGATGGAAATACAAGGCTTACTGTATGGCAGGAGTTTTTCACCAGGGTCATGAACACCTGAGGAGTGGCAGAAAGAATTCAGGGCATTTATGTTGGAAGGGGGAAATTATCTTTATTTTCACTAACTTCTATAAAAGTAGACAACAAGCTACAGAACTATTAGGAGGGTACCTATGGCTTAGACCTCACTGATATTTTCCTATTATATTACAACTGTTGCAGATATCTCAATATAAAATTTATCATTTTGAAATTTTGTTAGTTATTAGACTTGCCAATATAGTTGATAACAAAGCACATGTAATCACCTAATAGAAAATTTATAATGCATTTAGTATAATTTGTGCCCAAAGGTGTTTATTTTGTGCCTTTAAAAACATTAATTTGAGGAAGTTTCTATAGGTTCTACAGAATTTCCAAAGCAGTAGATGGCCCACATAAATAAAAAAATATTAACACCTCTTTATTCTAAGAAAATATTTCCTTAGCCACCATAGTTATGATCTTTTTTCCAAGAGACTTGAAGAGATTTCTACAGCTATCATCCAAAATTCATATGCCTCCAGTACATAAATATGATGCAAACTTCCAACTTCAAAAGTTGAACTTCTTTTCTGAATTAACTCCAACATTTTACCCTGTCATTTAGTTGATGTGGGGCTGTCTAAAATGTGGATTGATGGTTGACAGAATTGATGTTATAAATTATGCATGCCAATTTAGCGAACACAATTAAACTGAGGCAGTATGGGTAATTTAAATAATTACATGTATAAATAGTATTATTAGTCTTGTCGAAATCTGCACCTATACTAAATGTCAGCATTTAATATCAACAACGAGGTGTTAAGGATTCAGGATTTTGCATCAGGGTGGCTAGAAGACTGATTTCAAGTTCAATTACCTGCTAAAATAATATTAGCATACATTTGTCTGACAACTTTTGTTTTTGACTTTTATCTGAAGTTCAAGTATGAATATAAACTCTTTAAAATTTTGGTTACTTCTATTAAGCTCATTTGCACAGACAGTCTAAAAATTGCCATTTACAGCATATGGGACCTTATTAATACTTTTATATATTTCTTGATATATTCACAGTATTTTGCTATATATTGGTGTATAATATTGATTATAAACCTACATGATTTTTGTCATCCAGAACACACGCATTGTTACTTTTCTAAGATCCTGCTGTCTCCCTAAACACGAAGGATAAAGAATACTTTAAGCCAGGCATGGTGGTGCACACTTGTAATCCCAGTACTTGGGAGGCTGAGACCAGAGGATCCGGTTCGTGGCCAGCCTCAACTACTTAGTGAGGCTCTTTGCAACTTAGTGAGACCCTGTTTCAAAATAAAGAATAAAAAAAATAGGTCTGGTGGTGTAGCTCGAAAGTAGAATGCCCCTGGGTTCATTCCCCAGTACTGCAAAAACAAAAAAGAGTACTTTAACCAGACTAAATTTCTTTTTAAATATAGTACAACTACCTTGTAAAAGAAATTTCTAGATATGGGTCCTAATTGTGATTCATAGTGAATTGTTTATTTCATTTAGTTTTTGGACTAATTTCCCTGGTGATTAGGTAGTAATGACTAACTTTGGGATTTGATACTGATTTGGAACTAACACTGATCACTGTCATGTTGATAGAATATTCTCAAAGTTTATTGTAACCAAACAGTTGAAGAAAGCATTTCTCAAAGAACTTGGGCAGTTATTATACTTTAGTTCTAATTATCTAGCCAAGTAATAAAAAACTTCCATTTTAATATGATACCATTCCTTGACTTGAGGAGTGTGTGGAGGATATTGTTATTAAAGCAATTATTATGTGAGTCTACTTATGCACCACACTGCTCCAGAGTACCTAGGACAAGTGTTTAATTTTTATTTATTATAAACTTAACATGCTTATTTATCATACACTTAATTTTTGTTTTTTTCATTTTTCTTAAGATATAGTTGACAAATAATTCTGTATATATTTAATGAGTAAAGAGTTTATGGAGTAAAAATCACAATGCAGAACTAGAGATTTAACCCAGGGTCTCACATACCTAAGCAAGTGATCTACCACTGAGCTACACTCTCATCCCACAAAACATGTTTACCTCAAATAACATTTGTGTCAGTTTACAAGATATGATTTTTAAAATCAGAATAATCCATATTAAAATGTTTCTTGTTAAATATCATATTATTGCATTCTTTTTTTTTGCAGTACCAGGTATTGAACCCAGGGGCGTTCTACCTCCACGCTACACCCCCGGCCCTATTTTTTATACTTTATTTTGAAACCCGGTCTCACGAAGTTGCAGAGGGCCTCACTAGGTAGAGAGAAAGAGAGAGAGTAGAGAGCTGCTGAGGCTGGCCACGAACCCGGATCCTCCGGTCTCCGCCTCCCAAAGTACTGGGATTACAAACGTGTGCCACCACGCCTGGCTATTGCATTCTTTTTGACATGATTTTCAATTAAGTATTTTATACATATTTTAAATTTTAGAATAAGTATATAAGCAGCTATAAATGTTATTGCTTAATCTGTCCTATATAAGACTTTAGTAAGTATACTGATGAGAACATTAAAATTCTGAATAATGCTGAATTACTTAGAGGACTATTTGAAATGCAGAAGCAAATCCATTAAATGGGAAGTTATTAGATTCTTTCCTTGGTCATGGTCCTGAATTATGCCTATTAGGGATTTGCTGCCAGGTGGAAAATGACACCAATATATGGCAGTCACATACAGTTGCGAATTTGTGTTAAGCTTCCAAATAAGGGGTATAGATAGAAATCTATGTAGGATCTAGTAAGAGAGAGATTAACTGCAATCTTAAAATGGGTTGACTTCCCAGATGGTAAACTTTGAAGGAGGGGGAAAGAGTCTTTTCTACCTGATACCCATTCATGATTTCACACATACAGACACAAACACATCTGCACATACACTAATCTTTTAATATACCCTCAGTAATCATTCCAAAAGCTATGTAAACTATGTCAAATCATCAGTCATCTCTAATGAGTAGTCAACTTGGTTAAGACATGAGTTAGTTAGAACATCCCAACACAAGTAGGGAGGGAAGGTATGACCATCTCCACTATGTACAACATTGTATGCTCACTATGTAATGGCTGAAGAAAGATGGAAAGGGAAAATGAGTCAAGACTGTGTAGCATAAAGACCATATTTTAAGTCGATGACTTGGATAATGATGTTTTCTGATGTAAAAAGAATTCGTTCAGGCATTTAAAACTTATCACGTGATAGCATGTGTACTAATAGTATAGCAGTAAGTTGGAAAGGAAGGAAAATCCCTAATCTCATGGACCTCGTATTAAGTGGAAAAAAGCAATAAAAAAAGAAAAGAAATGAAAAATAAGGCTTCACAAAGTTGTGATAAAATGGGGGATGGGCTCAAGGGAAGCCATTTCAGTCATTTTGACAGGTGCAGTTGGCATAATAATGGAAAAGCTAACAGAAGTCCACCCAATATTTGTCCTTGTTTGGTGGCAGATAGAGTAATTGCATTATGTAATTCTATTTAGCAACTTTAAAATAAACAGATTTCCAGTTCACAAAGCTATAACGTTGACTCAAAGACTGTTGAAGTCACAGCGTGAGCCTTGTTGACATTCATGAACCCCACCATCTGATCACTAGACTCAGAGTTGACGTTCCTGACTGCTTTCTGGAGACAGTCAACACCTAGAAACCATTGTAACCTTGGACCATTTCATTGCATCTGTGGATGTTTTAGTAAGGGTACTTTTAGCTCCAAGTATCCTCTCATAGTCCATGACAAATGCTTGCAAATTTTCTTTCAATTCAACACCTAAGAGGAAATGATAATTCACATGATCTAATACAATGCAATATGGTAGCCTCTAGCCAGGTGAGGCTATTGAGCACTTGAAATGTGGCTGGTTTAAATTGAGAAGACTGTAAGTATATACAACATATAGTTTATTTATGCATATAATACATAACAAAACTTTAAAAATGTTGGGTTAAATAAATTATTTTGTTAAATTAATACATGTTTCTACTGTTTTAAAATGGCACCAAAATATTTCCCTATATATATATATGGCTCATGTTATATTTCTATTAGATGACACTGCTCTAGAAGGAAGGAACTCAAAGAGAGGACTAGATAGAATCTCTTACAATCCTGGTCTTAAATTGGTGGAACTAAATCCTGAAAGATAATTCTCACAAGAGGTATCATAGACACTTAAAATTCGAAAATTTAGCCAGGCATGTTGGCACATGCCTGTAATTCCAGTACTTGGGAGGCTGAGACAGGAGGCCCACAGGTTTGCAGCCAGTGTCAGCAACTTAGTGAGGCCCTCTGCAACTTAGTGAGACCCTGATTCAAAATAAAAAAGATAAAATAGGACTAGGAGTATAGCTCAGAGGTAGAATACCCCTGGGTTCAATCCCAGTACCACACACATACCCCCCCACACACACGTGTGCACGTGTGGGCGCACATACACACACACACACACACACACACACACACACACTGAAGAACTTGAAACTAGTCTTGTAAATTGCATGTATAATTATGCCTAAAATGTATTATCCACAAGCTACACCTACATAAAAATTCCTCAATGGCCATTTGAATACATTTATTGTCATATGCATCTTTATGATGCTTAGACTCTGTCTATATTTTTTCAGTGAGGGTTCTAATTTTTCCTAGGCATCATTCTAATTTTGCCACTATTCTGAGCACTCTTTTTCTTTTAAAAAAGATACTTAATAAGGAATATCCTAAAGCAACATTTCAATCCTTTTGAGATACCTCTAATTTACTGCTTAATGCATAAATTTATCTATAGTACCTTTTATATCCAGTTAAGGACACTAGGGGGAGCCTCAGAGAGTAACAAAGCAGAAAATGTTTACCTCTACTAACATGAGGACAACTTAACATAATTATTCTGTTTTCCCTTAAATTATCAAGAAATTTATATAAAAAGATAACACCATTGAAGGCTTGAATTTATGCATTATATTGCCTTTCAGCTTATTTTGTGAAATATATGTGTGCTAATGTATAAATACAAATTCACATAACTACACAAAGACATATGTGTTTTTGTAACTAATGACACGTGTTGACAACCGGACTTGAAATATGAATAATCTCATGTGCACAGCCTCACTAACAAACTGACCTGAATGGTTTTTCTAAATGTACCAACTGGCTGAACATTTATCATCAGCCATATACCCTTGTCTTTTCTTCCTTTATCAGTGATCTTTGATAACTATGTTAGGTACAGAATTTTTAGTCAATAATCATAAATTAGATCAATCCATGTCAAAATGTGGTTCCTTTATCAGCAGCTTCAACTTCATCTGGGAATTTCCTGACATTGCAAATTCAGCCCCAATTCTGGACCTAATGAATCAAAACTCAGGGATGGGACCCAGAAATTTGTGCTTTATCAAACCCTACAGACCTGTTTCTTGCTAAAGTTTGAGAATTTCTGGATCCTGAACATCTAACAAATATTTTGGTGTGCTAAAATAAAATCAGCACTTTCTAGGTTAAATGTGCCATTGAAATCCACAATCAAAATTCACAATATGCATGGAGCACATCACTGTATTAGCCTTTCCCCAAGGGAATAAACACAACACGAAAAAGGAAAGTCTCCCTCAATTTGCACTTTTATGATTTTCCATCATTGCTTAGCAGAGAAATTGCCTAAGTTCATGAATAAAAAGACAGCAAGGCCAGGGATTCTGTTTGGAACAGTGCCTGACACATAATGCATGTAATTGTTGGTTATTATTGTCATTTCCCTTGTTGCTTTTGTTGTTATTGTGTGCTTTGCTAGATGGCAAATTCCTTAAGAGCAGTCACAAGCTGATAAACTGCTGTTGAATGAGGAGAAAAGGTCTTATGATGAAGTATTTGTATTTTATTATACAATGGGAGGTATGTCTACCAGTGGATTTGACACAAGGCTCTAAGAATACTGAAGATTAAAATTCTACAAGAAGGCAGCTGGGAAATCTCACTGGAAGTGCGATTTGAAGGATAGAAAAGTGACTCCTACACAGGCAGCATATGATTAGCAAGGCAAGGTGGTTAACACTGTGCATGTCTGTGTATGGCAGTGGTAAAATTAGAAATTGTCTTGGTCTTCTAGGAGTGTCACAGCAGAGTACCACAGACTGGGTGGCTGCAGTGACAAGCATGTGTTACCTAGCAATTCTCCAGGCTCAAGGCCAAGATCAAGATGTCGGCAGGGTTGGTTTCTTCTGACAGCTCCAGGCTTCTCTTGGCTCATAGATGGCTATCTTCTTTCTTTGTGTTTTCATATTTTCTTCTTTCATTCATGTCTTCATGTCTGGAGTTTTCTTCTATATAAGGATAGCAATCATACTGAATTAGGACCCCACACTAATGACCTCATTGTAACTTTGTTATCTCTGTCAAGACCCTATCTCCAAATATGGTTGCCTTCTGAGGCATTAAGAGTAGGAGCCTCAGCATGTGAAGTTTGGGAAGAGGGGTACAACTCAACTCCAAAAACGATTGGAAGTGTCTCTGCTAGTATTCTTATTGATATAATCCAAAACGACTAACCACACAATTTAGGATTTATTGTCTTACAGTGCTGGAGATTTCAGAGGTTCAGTCCATGCCAGAATGGTTCTGCAGAGCTCAGGACAGGGCAGTGGGAAGCAGAGAAAGGGAGAGAGCAAGGGCTCTCCTCTCACATCATAAAAGCCAGAAGAGAGAGAGAGAGAGAGAGAGAGAGAGCAAGGAGATTCAAAGACACAGCACAGTCCCTAAGACGTTACCCCTAGGGATCCACCTCTTCTAGCCACGCCTCATCTGCCTATGTTACCACCCAGTAAATCCATTACAATAGATTCATCCACTGATGAGATTACAACCCTCATGACTAAATTATATCAACTTTGAACATTATTAAATGAGCTCTTCAGGGGACATTCTATATCTAATCATAACAATATGAGATTTATTTACTTGCAAAATAAACTGTAGTGAGCTTATATAGCATCTTACCTACAATATCAGTTGTGTACATTTTCTGCTAATGATAATGCCTTCTCAGAAGAGTTTTAAAAAGAGAGTGATATGATGTGCTTCCTGGGAGCCACATGTTAATAAGACTTGGAATGGAAGACAACCAAGATAGAAAAAGACTTAAATAAAGAGTTGTATCAAAAGCTTGCTTACAGTGATGTAAAAAAGTGAAAAAGTTGCTTACAGGGGGTCTAAGGGAGAGAGGCAGGTGGGGGAGGGAGACTTGATGAAGGAAACACTTCAGTTGACATTATGTACTCATATGAAATTATCAATGCTAATCTCAATATTATGTATGGTGAAGGGGAGGGAGTGGAATGAATCTTGGGGGAAGCTCACCAAGAGCTGTTGTGTATATATGTCCATATCATTCTGAATTTCATTATGATGTGTAATTACAATGCACCAATAAAAGCATAATAAAATAAAATGTTGCTTACACTGAAGCAAGGCAGAGAGTTTAAAGAGAACAGAGTCAGTGAAAGTCAAGAGTTATCTTGGATGAAGAAAGGCTTTCAGTTTTTCTTTAAATAAAAAAAGAAAGAATAGAAAATCATTTTAGAATAACTTCTAAGATTTTAGTTGAAGCCATTAATATATAGTGATGATAATAGAGAAAAAGCAGGATTAAATAAAGTGTATATGATATTAAGTATGCAATACAATTCAAATCCAATGTGTAGTTGGAAATAAAGGACACAGGTTAAAGTAGATTTAGGGCTAAGACATCAATTTAGCACATAGCAGGAATGAAAACTATGAGAATAAATATGTATAGTCAGTAGAAACTTAGAGAAAGGAGAAAAATGGACTGAGTAGGAAACAGTGAAAAAAGTAATATATAAAGAACCATTACAGGATTGAAAAGCAGAGAGAACGGTGAGGTGAAGGAAGGCAGGCAGAAAAATGGAGGTATGGAAAACACAAAGGGAGAGAATTCAAGAAAGTGGAGAGTTAAGATTCGACAATATATAAAGGTATTACTGCCGGTTTCACTAGCATGTGTGGGAAGGGAGGAGAGGGAGTGGGGTGGGATGCAGAGGGAAGCACACTGAGCGTTGTGTGCATGTATGTTCCTATCACACTGAACCTTACTGTGATGTAAAATTGCAATGCACTGATAAAAGGATACAAAAATGAAGTTGAAACACTGTAAGAATCAGGTAGTTTAATTGCAAAGAATAGACTACTTTATTTGGTATATGAATTTTAAGAACACTAATGTAGAACGTTCCAGAAGATGTCTGTTTAAGTGAGAGTGTGTGTGAATACGTGTATGTACATCACATCTCAGAGCTATGTAGAACTCTGGGGAATATTTTTTTATCTTCTCATTCTTTAGTGCCTCTTCTACTGCTGCTCAGAGCTGTCAACCTCATTTGATAATTCATTTGCTTGACCAAATATTTAATAAGCATCTACCATAGTGCAGATACTGAGACAGTCTCTGGAAACAGTTTTTCACAGTGTTTTTCCTCAGGAAGCTCTCAAATTCATGTGATATTTACAATAACGGGGGTGTATAAGGTGCTGAGTTTTGCCTCCTGTATCTCTGGGAATCAAAACTTACTTTTTGCCTACAGCTGAATTCTATGCTCCAGCAAACAAGTCATGAGGCTTTAAAAATTTTTTTAAAAAATATACCCCAAGGAAAACTTTTATAATAATTTTTTGTGACTCTTCTTGCCATTTTAGGAGCCACTTATTCCCTATATAGCAAAGAAGTGTATAAAAATAGAGATGTCATAAAATAGAAATCTATAGGCTACCAAATCCCAAAACAGGTTAATCTGTTAGGAAAAATTTCCAGCTATTGCTTTTGTTTTCTGAAGTCCTGGGATTAGATTTGGGGGGTGATATCCCCAACTAAAACCATCCACCACCACTACGGCCATCTCAAGTGGGGTTCTAGCCGCTGCTATTATTAGAAGAATAAAACCACAAACAATGAGGGTTCAAGCATCTCACGTCATTAAGTGGAAGACATCCTCTTAAATTTATTTACATACACTGAAGTGAATCAAGTGAATATAAGTAAACTGTTCTGGGTTAATATTGGCATTTTATTTCTTTGCTTTAGCTTTTTTCTACACATTTGGAGGAAGAACTTTGAAACATTTACAGGTAATATTATAAACATGCATTCAGTTGTGTCTGAGAGCTTCATTTTACAATACAATATGTTGCATGACGATTTTTTGTTTCACGAAGAGAAACAGATATTTTTTATAAAAATTTATTTTCCTATAGAGCCCAGTGGAGTTCTTTATCCCTGAATATACATCCTTTCATAAATATTACTAGCAGGCTAAAAAGCTGGCATTTAAATGTCATTACTATAAATAAACCATAAAAATCTAATGCCTGACTCAAAGGGTCAATGTTGTGGAGTAACTGGCGAAGAATTATTTTTAAAGGAGAGGAGCAATTATAGTACCAGTAATTTTTCTCTTCAAAGTACCCCAACTAATTTAATTAAAGGTTAAGGATAAAATTCAGGCTAATTTAGTCCTCAAGAAGGGTCAATTGCACCACCAATATTCTGGTCTCTTTGCCAGCAACTAAGGAGACACCTTTGACCTTCTCATGTCTTGTCAGTCCTCAGGTTGTATGTCTTCTCAGGATGGCTTATTTCAGTTGTACCTGACTGGTACAGGCCATGCCAATCTTGTACTTCAACTACTACAATAATTTTTAACAGGAATCAAAATTAGAGATAAATTTCATGATAAAAATTTTTTTTTGGTAATAGAGATTGGTAATAGAGCCCAGGGGTGTTCTACCTCTGAAGTACACCCCCAGCCCTTTTTAAAAATTTCTATCTTGAAACAGGGTCTCCCTTAAGTTGCAGAGGGCCTTGCTAAATTGTAGAGGCTTGCCTTGAACCTATAATTCTTCTGTCTCAGCCTCCCAAGTACTGGGATTATAGGTATGTGGCATTAGTGCCTGGCTCATGATACATCTTGCAAATCATTGCAGATATTGTGAAACTTTGTAAATTTTGCATATTTTCTTATCTGACCTTTTATTTCTTCCTCAGTTTCCACTTAAACTCCTGAAGAGTCTGTAACAGCTTTGTGGTATGCATGAGTTAAGGTTGAACTTCTTTGTTTAACATTTAAAACATTGAGTTTTTAATGCTTTTATCTTGCCAAATCAATATATTTTCTTCTCTACCTCTTCCATGGCTAATTCATTTCATCCAGACCATTCCTGTATTTACCTGAACCTTCTCTTCTCACAGTCTATTTTGTACATCCATAATGTATTTTCATTCTTCCCTTTTTATTTCTATCAAATTATTTTGTTTTTTAAAATTAAAAGTATCCTGGGTAAGATCCTCTTTTTTGGTACTGGGGATGGAACCCAGGGACATTCTAACTCTGAGCTACATCCCCAGTCCTATTTCATTCTTTTATTTTTTTAATTACTTAATTAATTAATTGCAGCACTGGGGATTGAAGCTATGGATATTCTACCCAGCCCTATTTTTTATTCATTATTTTGAAACAGGGTCTCACTAAGTTGTGGAGGGCCTCACTAAGTAGCTGAGGCTGGTGGGTCTCAGCCTCCCAAGTACTGGGATTATAAGTGTGCACCACCACACCTGGCTCATTCTTTTATTTTGAAACAGGGTCTCACTAAGTTGCAGAGGGCCTCACTAAGTTGCTGAGGTTGGCTACAAACCTGCCATCCTCCTGTTTTAGCCTCCCAAGATTACAAGCTTGCGCCACCACGCCCAGCATAAGATCCTTTTTCTAAAGGCCAATCTATAATATGTGTTCTCTTCACTCAAATACAAATCTACATCATAAAAAATTAGAACTCAAATCTACATTTCACTTTATATGTTCTTTTTGCTCTTTTGAGCATTTATGTATACCCTCAATTACTGAACCTTGTAACTCATATACTAACTCCAAATCCTGCCACAGTTAAGCACCTCATTTGTTATCTTTCTTACTCTACATGTGTTGAAAGCTTTACCTCACCAACTACACTCACTGTGCAGATGACTACACTGATTTTGAAATAGATCATCTGATTTACATATCTGCTACTGACATTGTCCAAGTTTCAGGAAAAGTCTCGTGATGTTTCATTTGTTGAACTTCCAGAAATATAAGAACTAGCCCTAGCAAAGTAAAATTGTTCTGAAGTGTCCACAGGGGATTGAGTCCAGGACCCTCCTGGAGATACCAAAACCCTTGGATGGTCAAGTCCCTTATATAAAATGGTATAGTATCTGCATATAACCTATCTCTAGATCACTTTGAACATCTAATACATTATTTTCACTTATCTTTGTTTTATTTTATTTTTATAGAATAGTGATGAGGGAATAAAACAAGTCCGTACATGTTTGGCGCAGATTCAATTTTTTTCCAAATACTTTTGATTTGTAGCTGGTTGAATGTGAGGATGGGGAACGTGCAGGTAAAGAGGGTTGACCATAAGATATCTAAAATTAAATTTTCTTAGTTAATGAAGCTTAGCAGATTGGGTAAATGGTAATCAGGAAATCAGTCACATGATCAAATAGAAAAATCAATGGAGAATTAGAGATGCTGTAATACCAGAGGGGGAATAAAGGGGGTAGTCTGGGGGGGAGAAATAGTAATCAGGCCAAAGTGAACAAATATTTATATAATTAACAATATAATCTTAGGTAATGTCTTTTATAAAAACACTAAATTAAACCACAGAACTAATAATCATTTAACAACAACCTAATGAAGAAACCTCCTATTAATATCTGAACTCAGGAGGCGAGTACTGGCCTACCTGAGTGGATATTCAAGCTGGTCTACCCAGTTCTCCTCCTCCTCGTGTTGGGGCCTCTTCAGGTGTTCTCCAGCAAAGGGCCCAAAGGTGCAGGCTAATGCATGGCACCCAATGACTGAGAGCAGGCCTTGACTGTAAAGGGTAAAGGGGTGGGTATTTGAGTGTCTGCTGACATATTTATGTCATATATAATTTCATCTTCATACTAGTTGACTAAGGTAGGTGATGTCCTTGTATGTCCTTGTTTTCTGCCTTAGAAAACAGACTCAAAGTTTTTCTGTAAGTTAACCAAAGTCATACCTCTTTTGGAAGGAGCAATAAAAATTTACACCCTATT
>PVJS01010437.1:0-47991 GCA_004027185.1 Glis glis | reverse complement strand
CACTACATCCCCAGCCCTATTTTTTATACTTTATTTTGAAACCGGGTCTCAGGAAGTTGTAGAAGGCCTCACTAAGTAGAGAGAGAGAGAGAGAGAGAGAGAGAGAGACAGGAAGAGAGACAGAGAGATCTGAGGCTGGCCGCGAACCCGGATCCTCTGGTCTTCGCCTCCCAAAGTACTGGGATTACAAGCGTGCGCCACCACGCCGGGCTTTCATATGTGTATTTCTGGCATCAACAAAACTTGTGCTTAAATTCTCATTAGTAACCTATGGGTGAGAGGTTGACACAAAGATTTAGACATGATGAAATGGCCACAGCAAAACATTTATCTATTTCTCTTTCTTTCTCTATTTTTTCATGGTGCTTGGGATTGGAACTAGAGCCTCGTGCATGCTGAGCACATTGCCCACCACTGAGCTGTAGCCCAGCCATCCTGGCCCTATATTTATCCTTTATTTTTTTAACTGGGGATTAACCCAGAGACATTGTATCTCTGAGATATACCCCTAGTCCTTATTAATTTTTTTGGTAGTACTGAGATTTGAACCCGGGGACATTCTACAGGAGCTATACCCCCAAGCTTGATTTCATTTTTTATTTTGAAACAGGGTCTTACTAGGTTGATGAGAGTCTCACTACTTGCTGAGGTTGTCCTCGAACCCATGATCCTCCTGTCTCAGCCTCCCAAATACTGGGATTACAGGCATGCGCCACTGCACCTGGCTAAATTGTTTGTTTTTTGAAACATGATCTTGCTAGGTTGCTGAGAGTCTCAATAAATTGCTGTGGCTGGCCTCGAACCTACGATCCACCTGTCTCAGCCTCCCAAGTACTGGGATTACAGGCATGTGCCACTACGCCCAGCTCCTATATTTATCCTAATATAGCCATAATCAGTGAGAACATACAGTTATTTTATAAGCAATGTATCAAAACATCATTTCTGGAGATTAAAAAATCAGTGAGAGTATATAGTTATTTTTATAAGCAATACATCAAAACCACCATTTTTTAATCTCCAAGATGTGGGTCTTTGAGTGTATATATTGTGCATATATGTTTTACTTGATAGCACTGACTGTAATATTCACTTTTCATGCAGAGAAATAGCACTAGTGTTGTGTCTAACACAAAATATGGAGCAGTTGCCTCAACAGAACTCAAAGTTGTCAAATACGGCAACTCCGTGTATAGGAAAGCTATGTTCCAATGCAAAGCACAGGCCAAAAAAACAAGCTTAAAATATAGAGTTAAATTAGATACAAGAGAAAATCTTTAGCTGGCCTGCCAATTTAGGAGTGTGCATACTTTTACTAGTAAATAGACACAGACCGAAGGTACTGTTAGTGGTTTCCTTTCAGTATATAGCACGTGTGAAACCTCCGAGGCTGGTTCTATCATGGAATAGAATGCTGCAGCACATCCTTCATAAATTACTGTTGAAATTGGTAGTTTGGAGCGGAGCGTGGTGGTGAACGCTTGTCATCCCAGTACTTTGGAGGCTGAGACAGGAGGATCCAGGTTTGCGGCCGGCCTCAGCTACTTAGTGAGGCCCTCCACAACTTAGTGAGACCCTGTTACAAAATAAAGAATAAAAAATAGGGCTGGGGGTGTAGCCCGGACATAGAATGCCCCTGGGTTCAATCCCCAGTACTGTAAAAAAAAAAAAAAAGAAAGAAATTGGTAGTTTGGTTGAAAATTATCTGTCTCATTCTCAAACCTCAGCAAATATATACCAACTTGAAAATAATTCATTGCATATAAATGTAAAAATACAATAAATCCTCACACATATATTGTATGAATGTGAAGTTTTTTTTTTTTTTTTGCGGTACCAAGGATTGAACCCAGGGGCGTTCTACCTCCGCGCTACGCCCCCGGACCTGTTTTTTTATACTTTATTTTGAAACCGAGTCTCATGAAGTTGTGGAGGGCCTCACTAAGGAGAGAGAGAGAGAGAGAGAGAGAGAGAGAGAGAGAGAGAGAGCAAGAGCGCGAGAGAGCTGAGGCTGGCCGCAAACCCGGATCCTCCGGTCTCCGCCTCCCAAAGTACTGGGATTACAAGCGTGCGCCACCACACCCGGCGTGAATGTGAACTTTTAGATGGTTCAGCATGCTCATTTTGGGATTCTTTTCAAACAATGAGTACTTGAAAAGAAAATTGCAAAAAAAAAAAAGAAAAAAGAAGAAAATTGCAAGGTTTAGTAAAATATCAAACTGCTTTCAAGGGTTCTTCTGTACTGAACTCATATGTATGTGCATACATATATTATATATGTATACACATGTACTTACATTTAATATTTTATTTATTATAATATTTTAGACATTTATTTATTTATTTATTTAGTGTGTGTGTGTGCGTGTGTGTGTGTGTGTGTGCGTGTGTGTGTGTGGGGGGGGGATAGGGGATTGAACCCAGGGGCTTTCTACCTCTGAGGTACACTCCCAGCCCTTTCTATTTTTGGTTTTGAAACAGGGTCTTGCTAGGTTTCTGAGAGCCTTGCTAAGTTGCTGAGGCTGGTCTCCCACCTGTGATCCTCTTGTCTCAGCCTCCCAAGTACTAGGATTACAGGTGTGCACCACCACACCAGACTCCTTTTAGTACTTCTTAAACCTTGATTAAGTGCCTGCAGAGAACTATGGCAATTATGTCTTTGGCTGCCATTGGTAAGGTGTACAGGCTCTAGTGTAGAGAGTAGATTCTTTCTTTAACTTTTGAATCTTGGCCATGCTGTCAAGACTACAAAAGGTGGAAGGTTTTATTCTACTTGGAAGCTAACAAGTTTGCCTGCCATGATTTCTTAAGACGCTGTCAGAAGACACAAAACTGTTAGTCAGAACAAAAGGCAGTTTATTACTTGCAGCAGCAGCAGTGGCCAACCTATTCTTGTTTTCACCAGCTGGTTTCCAGAACCCAAATTCCCACGAGGACACCTGACAAGGGCCACATAAAGTTGACCCATACAATGGCCTTTGTTACAGGTAAAGAATTCAGAGCAAAGGCACTGCACAGAAAGCTGCCTAACCTTTGCCTTATAAAGTGTTTTTTTATTTTACTGGATGGCAGACAAACCTGCCTTTGGTTACAGAATAAAACTTTTTATCTTGGACTATTTGGATGTTTGCTCTATAAACATCCGTGGAAATCCTGGATTAAACACTGTGGGTGCCTCTGTTCATATGACGTGCAAAAATGGTAGGCCTGCAAGTAATTATCGCCCAATGCATAGCCTTTACCTCCTGCATGTTAAAATTTAATCTGCTTAGGAATTTGTTTGTGTTAATCAGCTACTATTGCATTGCAGGGATGTTGAATGGCAATGTGTGTGTGTTTGTGTGTGTGTGTGTGTGTGTGTTACTGGTGATTGAACCCAGGAACATTCTACCTCAAAGCTACAACGAAGCCCTATTTATTTATTTATTCATTCATTCATTTGTTTTTTTGTTTCTTTTTTTTGTTTCTTTTTTTTTTTTTGAAGCAGGGTCTCTTTAAGTTGCTGAGGTCCCTGCTAAGTTGATGAGTCTGGCCTGGAACCTGTGAGCCTCCTGTCTCAGCCTCCTAAGTCCTGGGATTACAAGCATGCACCATCACATCCAGTTTGAATAGCAATTATTTTAAAACTCAAGGTCTTTACGTATGAAATGTTTACTTCTTGCATGCCTGTCTGCTAATCAATGGCTGCGCTTTGACATGTGTACGTCAGACTTGGCCACCTGCCCTGCTCCAGGCTTTTGTGGGGTTAAGTTCTGTTCCACATTTCTTTTTTTTTTTTTTTGCGGAACTGGGGATTGAACCCACGGGCATTCTACCTCCGAGCTAGACCCCTGGCCCTATTTTTTATACTTTATTTTGAAACCGGGTCTCACGAATTTGCGGAGGGCCTTCCTAAGTAGCTGAGGCTGGCCGTGAACCCGGATCCTCTGGTCTCCTTCTCCCAAGTACTGGGATTATAAACGTGCGCTGGCACTGCTCCACATTTCTCAGTCTGGGCCCCAGGCTGAAGGAACAGCAGTTGCTGGGATGAGGCTAGCCACATTACCCAAGTGCACTTTGGTCCTTTGCTCACGTAAAGTTCCTTCTCATTGTATTCTACAACACAATCAACACAGTCAGGCCCACAGCCACGTGGAGGAGGAAACAGGTTCCCCTCCAATAGAGAGAGGAAGTTGAGAGGTTATTTCTGAATAATACCACAATCAATCCCAACTTTGTTTAAAGTTCTTTTTCATTCTCAATGAATATGGTTCGATTTTTCATTTGTTAAATCTCCTTGACAGAAATTGAAAGAAATATAGAGACCAAAGTTGATAACACTTGCTGGCAGTCTGAATTAAGAGCCAATGATAACTGAGAGAAATTTATTATGTCAGTGCAGTAATATTTCAGTCTCTCTCTCTCTTCATAAAGAGAAACCATGTTAGAGAGGCCAGTAAATAAAACATGTTTATAATTTCTCTACATTATCTTGAAAGGCATCTCATATATTTAGTTACTATTCAGAAGTGAGGGAAATAACAATAATGGCACTACTTTCATGAAGAGAGTTGTGTGAAAATCTAAACTACAATTGTGTGCATGATTTTGGAGGTTAAAAATATTATAAGTATATAATCTCATGTTATGTCCCAAACTGTAACATAGGTGGATGACAGCATAGAGCTTCCTTTTTCTCCAAAGAGAATATCAAGATTTAAAGATCATCTACCCTGGTCCCACTGCCTATGTTATGACAACTATGGGTTCACTCACTAGTCTTCAGAACCAAATTGAGTAATTAATATTGCACATTTATCATGTCTCCAGGTATGGTGAATCACACCTGTAATCACAGTACTTGGGAGGCTGAGATGGGAGGATCACAGGTTCAAGGCCAGCTTCAGCAACTTACTATGTCACTAAGTATAACTTTTACCTTATATTAAAACAATATATTCAACTCACAGACACACTGTTATTCTGGTTTGTTTGTTTAAAAGCTATTATTTCTTTTTCAAATATCTGTAGTTCAAAATATATCAAAATTGTTTATTGCCTTCATATTGATTTATTAGTGTTTTGCATAAATCAAATATATTAGGGTATACTTTACCTTAAATTAGTTTTATCATCACTGTTGACTATATTACTTATTTGTAATTTGGCATTCAATCTGTTTATAAGTTATATTTAACAGGGATACTTTCATGAAGTGAGTTGTGTGAAAACCTAAACTGCAGAAAAGTCCAGGCAATTGGATTTTAAGCTCTGTAATCATGTCAGTTATTTTTACCTTAGCCTTGTCTTCTGCAATTCTCTGAAATCCTAGGATTCTTCCCATATATAAGCATCTTAGAGCTCAATCCCCCCCTTTTTTGTCCTAATACATCCCCAAATCATCATTTACTAAGTGTCATTTTGTGCATCAGAGTTTGTGAAGGTAGCAGCATTGTGAAACATAATGCAAATGCATATTTATTTATCTGTGTACATGTAATTCGAATCACATTGTGTTATACAGATTTTCATTCCTGTGACCAAAATACCTCACAAGGACAAGTTAGAAGAGAAAAAATTTATTCTGGCTCACTGTCTCAGAGGATTCTCTCCATGGATGGCCAGCTCCATGCCCTTGAGCCCAAGGTGAGGCTGAATGTCATGGTGGAAGGGTCTGGCAGGGGTAAGCTGCTCAGCTCACTATAACCCAGAAGAAGAGAGAGAGAGAAAGAGAGAGAGAGAGTTATAGTTCCAAAGGCAACACATTCAGTGAGCTACTTCCTCCAGGCATGCCTCACTTTCCTATAATTTTCATCACTTTCCAGTTAATCCATTCAAATTATTAATCTATCAAATGGATTAATCCACTGAAGAGGTTAGAGCCCTCATGATCCAATCATTCCACCTCTGAACACTGTATTACCTAACACATGATTTGGGGGGGAAATTCCAGATCCAAATTATAACTCATTACAGAAATATTTTCTCTTGATTCAAGGGAGAAAAACCCTACATATTCTGTTGGATAAATAGCAAAATTTTTCTCAGTGTTCTAACAGATGTATTATCTATATACATCCAACCCTGTAAACTTTCTTTTCTTTCTGGCTTATAGCAGTAGGGCCAATCTTTTTTTTTCTTTGTTTTGCATTTTAAAATGCTTCATTAATTTTGAAGATGTTTCATTAAGTTTTATTAAACTCATTAAGCTGAGAGAGTAAGTGCCACTTTACACAGAAACAAGCCACAGAGACATTTTACTGGGGACAAAAAAAAAAAGCCTATTACCATTACTGTCCATGAGATAGTTTTAGATTTTCTTTTAATACAATGAACCAAAAATTAAAATTATATGTTCAAAGTCTACCAAATAACTTGTCAGAATATTTTTTATCAATATGGCAAATTATGTGTATTTTGGAACATTTTCACAAGTGAGTAAGTTGGAGTCCTTTTGCACATGTCTTCTTTTTTTTTTTGCAGTACTGGGGATTGAACTCAGGGACTTTCTACCTCCAAACTACACCCCCAGCCCTATTTTTTATTCTTTATTTTGAAACAGGGTCTCACTAAGTTGCAGAGGGCCTTACTAAGTAGCTGAGGCTGGCTGTGAACTCAAAATCCTCCTGTCTCAGCCTCCCAAGTACTGGGATTACACTTTTGGATATGCAGTTATGATATTTAAAAATATTTTATTTTTTCTAACATTGGACATAATAGTTTTCTTAACCATTAAAATTTTTAGATATTAGCCAGGTGTGGTGGTGCACACATGTATTCTTATTACCTGGGAGACTGAGAAAAGAGAATCCCAGATTTGCTCTCAAGCTCAGAAACTTAGCGAGGCCCACTGTAACTTAGTGAGATCCTGTTCCAGAATAAAAAATGAAAATAGGGCTGGAGGTGTATCTCAGAGGAAAAAATACTCCTGCTTTTAATCCCCAGTAACACACACACACACACACACACATTTTGTAAGACCAAACCATTTTTCTAAGTTTTGACATAGTAAGAGTAGAAGTTAAGAAACAATGTTTTAGCTTATCTAATTGGTCCTCTTTTGATATGTGTGCCTTGGTTCAATACATCTCTTGGAAGTTTTATATTGATCTTCATGAACTAAAAGTGATATGTCATATAAGATCAGGTATTCTACTTTTTAATTGTAACATTTCCATTGAAGAACACAATCTATAATTTTTTTAAAAAGGAAAAAGTTGCCAGACGTGGTGGCGCATGCTTGTAATCCCAGTACTTTGGGTGGTGGAGACCGGAGGATCCGGGTTCGCATCCAGCCTCAGCGCTCTCTCTCTCTCCCTGTCTCTCTCTCTCTCTGTCTCTCTCTCTCCTTAGTGAGGCCCTCTGCAACTTCGTGTGACCTGGTTTCAAAATAAAGTATTAAAACTAAGGCCGGGGGCGTAGAGTGGAGATAGAACGCCCCTGCGTTCAATCCCTGGTACTGCAAAAAAAAAAAAAAAAAAGGGAAAAGTTGTTGGTCTCTAACTTTTAGTTTACAGATTCACCTTTATTTTATGTAAAATGACCACTTTATGAACTTATTCTTTGAGCATTATACAAATGACCCCTAAATTCCTCTACAAAAATTTCCCCCAAAATATGTGCTCCATCCTTAATGATTACCTGCTTCGTTTCTCTGTTCTATGGTTTTGAATTATGGTTGATTAACATCTGAGAGGGACCGTGGACCTGGACAATCAAGAGTAGGGCCTGAATAGTTGAGTCTCATTGAACCCTAAGCACCATTTGGATGTATTCCCACTCAGAGCTCCCTTCATTCATCTGATGGAGCTGTGTGAACACGGCATGCGTTCTCTCCCCACCCCCATCCTGTTTATTTTTCTCAGTATCCACTCTGCATTCCTTGATATTAGGCTTCCATTTTTTTCTTTCTAACTAAATGGAATATCTTTTCCTATGGATTACAAGTATAAGATAAATCCATACTTATTTATAAAACCTTTAATTCCCTATAAAAACTAGCCCACTTTTGAATTTTCCAAGTTGTCTTCTTTTATTCAGTGGTAGTTGCTAATCCGCTGTGCAGTTTAAACTTTCATTTTACAGAGAAATAAAGCACCCATAAGGTAGGAAAAGGCCAGGTTAAATGTTGTCATGACTTTGTCTTCTTCATCAAAGCTTTATGTCCTGGTTAATTTATGTACACAAGACCTGTTTTTTCTCAGCTAGAGAATCCTGGGTGTTCTCATTTGGTCCTGCATTGTTAGACTTTGGGGTACCTCTGGTATGGGATGATCCCCTAATTCTAAGCTCAAACTAGTCTGACATAACTAGTAGCATCTGGGGAATTGCAGCCGTTTCTGGTAATATCACTGGTTTTGAAAATATATATACTATAACTGGGAAAAGTGAAAGTTTGAATCTTAACCTTTTCTCTATGAGTTATTAAAAAAAACTTGAGATAGCAGGCATCAAAATTAGAATAAAAATCGTATTGCTTTATTAGCTATGAATCTTTTTTAAGTATGATTGCAATATAATAGATGCTTATCTTACTTGACATGTTTAATGTATTTTAGAATATCTAAATTTTGGATTTAAAATGTCTAGCTAATACTTATAAGACTGTATTGTGTTCTTCTTTTAAATTTTCAAAACTTTTGGTGATTACATTAACCCATTATGTCCCATCATCCTGTGCCTAAGACATATAAAAACCTGTAAAGATTGATGTCACCTATAAAATTGTTTAATTTAAGTTTTATAGGTGATCTATATAAAGGATGATGAGACATAATGGTTTAACTGTCTAAAAAATAGGCTACAACTTAGGAGCCATCACATATCTATATGTTTTCAAAGAACTACACCCATAAAACAGGACAGGTACAAGGCTTTCATATGTCATCTAAAGGAATTCCACTTAGAAAAATTTAAATTGATAAATAAAAAAGTTAGAACACAACCAAAAATATCCTAGTAATTTGTCCCTTACACATAAATGACCTTTTAAATTAAAATAAAGCATAAAACAATTCAAGAGCTATAGGTTTATTAGTATTGCAGGCAAACTACATTATGTTTTATGTTTTATGCACTAAGTATTTTTTGGCAATATGCCACCTGTAGCTACAGATTGTTAATTAAATATTTCTGGATAAGATAGTTCAATAGGTGTAGGTTGCCACATTTCTACATCCAAATATGTAGAAATGCTAGATATAATTGATAAATACTCTTTCCAAGTTTTTGTACAGGAAAGCAAAAAATTCTGTATATCAAAATTTAATAGCTCAACATTGCCAGGGAAACAGTCACTGTTTATCCCATGAGATGGAAATCAGACCCACTGTTTGATGATGGCGGTGACAATCCCATTGTAGACACTGCAGTCTAGGTCACAGGAGTGGATAGGAAGTCACACATTTGGGTCGGTGCCAGAGGGTTCTATTACACACACGACAGAGAACTACAACATATCTGCCAATTGTGCTTGCGTCATTGTTGGATGTTAGTCTGTACAAGGAATAGGAGTTGCTTGTAAGACTTTACAACCTCAGCCTGTGCCTCCCTGGAGAAGTGGGGTGCCTTAGCAGCTTGGACTGTGGGGGGGACTAGTAGGAGGAGGACTGTGGCTTTTCAGCTTGGGGGTCAAAAGGCACAGTTCATTCAAGGTTCCAGTTCCCCAGGATACCCTACTCGGCCCATGGCTATATGGGGTGATGGAGTCTGGATTCCCCCTGCCCCAAGAAAGAATCTTTCCTGGTTCTGAGCTGATCTTGACTGGTACATGAGGTGTCAGAGGCAAAGTTTTCCCTTCTCTTTCCCATACAGCTACCCTGGGGTTCTGAACTCCATGGGATTGCTGTTGTTTCTTCGCTTTGCTTTTCCTGGAGCGTCCCTTTAGTTATTTTGGCCAAAATGTAGTTGTTTATTCCTTGTTTGGGGGATTTTTATTGGAAAAAATGCTAGCAGCTGCTACTTCGACTTGGCTTATTTTCTGATGTTATTCAGACAATATTTTAAAGCAATGTATGTAGAAATCAAAACAAATAAACAGCCAGGCTATTTACTGAGTGGTAATGGATTTACCACTCAGTAAATCCATTACAATGGCTTTATCCACTGATGAGATTACAACCCTTATGACTTAATTATGTCAACTTTGAATGTTAATACATGAGCTCTTCAGGGGACATTCTATATCTAAACATAACATTTCCCCTGGGTTGAATCCCCAGTACAAGTATACATTTAGTATAATTTAAGGGCAATATATACAACATTTAGATGAAGATCAATTACATCTGTTAAAAGAATGCATTAGGTCTTCATATATTAAGTGGTAAGAGATTTTATGTTACATTAGGTCTTATTGAGAAAAATCAAATTGTATATGGGATCATCCAAATGTAAAATATAAAGGAAATAATCCCTGTATGTATGTGTGCATATTTCTGTGAATTTTTTTGTGAGCATGAAGAGTATCAGTATGTTAGTGATAGGAGATGAAGAGGAAAACAATTAGCAAGAAGAATAAATAAAAAATATGATAACAAATAAGAAAGTGAATCTAGATCAATAGTAACTGAAACAATCTTAGAATATTTCTAGGACATACATAAACATTGAACGTGAGCATGGGCAAGGACCTGTTATTTTTTTAAAGAAATGGGATCAAATTTCTTCTTATCTTATTCATACAGAACATATTCAAATATCTTAAATAGTTTCATATGTTAAAAATAGCAATAAAGTTTATCTAATAGAGTTTTTTAGTCTTTTGAGTAGAACTGATTCTCAACTGTTAGTCACTCATGGAAAAAATACCTCCATTGTTTTCTCAGTTTGAGAAAGATGTTCACTCTGGTTGTCAGGTAGAATAGACATAACAAAAAATCAATTTTAGCTGAGAAAATACAGTTTTATCTTGGCAGTGGTCTAGAATATCACTTACTTCATTTGTAATTCTAAGATATGTACAAGATATCACTTGACATTTGTAATGCTATAAAAGATTCATATCAAGTGAATACCAGAACACAAACTTTATAAGAAAAATCTAGATTCGAGGTCAGTAATTTGTATCCATTTATTTCAATTAATTGGTTTTTAAACCCAGTTAGCATATGAAAAAATGAAATTATCACACTAAATATTTATTAATTTAACATTTTACTCTGTAAAGTTATAACTTTTAAGCATTCTTGTTTTATTGAATTTCATATTTTAATTAAAAGTAACAGCTAGTATCATCAAAACTCTTGTATAAATTTCATTTTGATGAAATAGTTACAAATACACAGAAATTTTTTTCAAGGAGAGTCTTTACCATATGAAATATATATATATATATATATATATGCATATATGTGTATATATATTCTATATTCAGTACCAAAAATAATTTAAAAAATTAAAAAATGATATAGCATATTTAATTGATAGTCTATTATGCAGCCATTTACAGGATATTCTTAAATATTAAAATAAAATAAACTTGTTTTTAACAAGAATGTTAGTCAAAACTCAATATATGTATATTGAGTGTATATATATATATACTCAAGTATATATACATGTATAGTTTTATATGTGTTGAGTATATATATATATATATATATATATATACAATATTTTTCTTGTCAGGTGAAGTACCTCTAAATTCAAAGGGGCACGTTTAATTTGTGATTTGAGAAAAGCGCAATAAAGATACTGTGTCCATAAAGTCAGGAGAAATGTTGTAAATTATGTTACCTGGAAGGATTACATTATTGTGATAATCCCACAAAATATTTAGCAATTGTTTTATTAAAGTGATTTTTAAGTGATACTCTGTCCCATTGAGACCAATGTTTATTTCCATTACCCAATTCCTAGAGTTCCTGCTCTGTGTTTCTACCTGTTGTAACCAAAATCTTGCCTTTACTAGGTCCTTTGTTCCACAAAGTCAATGAAGTCATGGACAAACAGTAGGGCAAATGTAAGAACATGAAAGTTTTATATTAAGGCAAGGAAGATAGAGAAGCATGAGACAGTCTAGCTCTCCCACACAGGGGAGGGGTCCCAAGTACCCAGCCAGTATGCAAGTCAGGTATAGGGTTTATATATGTCTAAAGTCCCTTTTTCCACACACTGACCAATGAAAGAAAGCTCCTGTTTTATTACACTTTTTCTTGACTCGGTTACTTACCCTCCTAGGGCTCTGAACTCCTCAAGGCCAGGAGGTTGTTTGTTTTGCATTTTTTTTTAAATTTGTGTGTGTGTGTGTGTGTGTGTGTGTGTGTGTGTGTGTGTGTGGTGCTGGGGATTGAACCCCGGGCATTCTATCTCCAAGCTACACCCCCAGCCCTATTTTATTTTTTTATTTTGAAACAGAATCTGGCTAGATTGCTAAGAGCCTCACTACGTTGCTGAGGTTGGCTTTGAACCTACGATTCTCCTGTCTCAGCCTCCTGCTTTCTTGCTCCCTTATCTACACAATGTAACAATGATAAGTGTTCATGAGCTGATGGCTGGCACCCCTGTGTCTTTGGTTTTTGTCATCTTGGGACATCCTGGCTCCTCTTGTCTGTATCCAGGACTGTTAAACAGAGCACACCTGCATTTCTTCTAGGGGGGCCTGGATGCCTTTTTCTTCCTTAACCCTTTGCCTTATGGGTCCCTTCCCTTACTGCCTAAGATCTAACTCCTCACTGCCCTGTATACTAGCTCACTCTTAACTTTATAACCTATCAAACCCTTTTAAGTTTTATTTATGCTAGGAAATTCCAAAATGCTACAAATTCAGCCAGCGAGTTCTGTAAGCAACACAATCGTTATTATATTATTATATTATATTATTATATTGTTTAAACACTAAATTAAAAATCATCGACACAGATTTTATTTTTATTATAACCATCGACACATATTAATTGTACAAATTAATGAAATTCATGGTGGTATTCATATTTCGCAATACTGATTCTGGAGGTCCAGGATCAAGATATCAGTAAGTTCACTTTCTCCTGTGTTTTGTTGTTGTTGTTGTTTTATGGCCTACCTTCTTTCCATATCCTGGCATGGCCTTTTCTCTGTGCACAGAGTTTCTTCCTCTTCTTTAAGGACACAAGTCATTTTGAATTAAGCCTTCAGCAATTTAACAGTAACTTTCTCTTTAATTTGAAGACACATTGTAGAGTTGGGGCTGAAACATAAATTTTGGAGGGACACGATTCAGTCCTCATAGGTCCCAGTGTTCTAAGTTACACATAGCTATTCAGGTATTTTGAATTATTCAATGAGTACAGTCAGAAAAATCACTCACACTTTCCTCAATGAATACATTTCTGCAAATACTTTAAAAACTCCAAATAACACAGCGGTCCAATCCCTTCTCCAGAAAATTCTGGTTGTGCCATGATTCAGAAAATTAAATTTAAACTATAATTTCCAGAACCTCTATGACCCTGGTTCAACTCTATCTTCAGCACAAAGTGTAATTGACTAGGACTGATCATATTATCTTTCTTCTACATAACAGGGATTTTTACCAAGAGGGCAAGATATCTACATTACCTAAGATGTTGTAATAAAATATATAAGCAAATATAAATAAAAACAATTATAAAATATTGTGGGTGATAGCCAAACCTCATTGGTCTTCTTGTTGCTTTCTTAGGCAATGATTGAAACTACAATTGAAAATAAACTAATTTGACAAATATACCAGAATCACTCCTCACTTGAGTGGATATGAGAAAAGGATTGGAATTTATTAGCATTTTTATACCTCATCAAAACCTGATTTTTCCCCAAGCTTTTTATGGTCATTGTAATGCATAGTCAATTTTCAAAACTGAACAAAGATAATCTGTACTAGCCACCTAGTTGAAGTGATGACAAGCATCCCTGAAAAGTCTAGGTGGGATCAACATTGCTGGCTTCACAATCACCATTCCTTTACAAATCTTTCTTCTTAGATGGCACTAATGTAATCGATTCTTTCATAATGACATATGACATATGGATCTTAGTAATACCCACCATCCATTTCTTCCTTCTCTTCATGTTCCATCTTATGGCTTCAGAAGTAATCAGAGTTTTGTGGTTATCTGAAACTATTGCACATAGAGGTTGAATAACACTTAGCAATATGAGAACAGCAGTATTAAATAATTTATATTAGACTCTAGACATAATATTGATGATGATACTGAGTATAATTATTGTACACATCTGCCGTTGCTTTAATATATGGTGAGGATTGCAATGTGAGCAATGATTATTTAATGAAATTAAGGCATTTTATAATGTTTCTATGATAACAAATATTTCTGTGGTCCCATTTTAATGTTTTGAACAAGATATGGATTCTTTAGAAATTCTAAAGAAATAAAATTTCAGCCGGGCGTGGTGGCGCACGCTTATAATCCCAGTACTTTGGGAGGCGGAGACCGGAGGATCCGGGTTTGCGGCCAGCCACAGCTCTCTCGCTCTCTCTCTCCCTGTCTCTCTCTCTCTCTCTCTATATCTCTCTCTCTCTCCTTAGTGAGGCCCTCTGCAACTTCGTGAGACCCAGTTTCAAAATAAAGTATAAAAAATAGGGCCGGGGGCATAGCGTGGAGGTAGACCGCCCCTGCGTTCAATCCCCGGTACCGCAAAAAAATAAATAAATAAATAAATAAATAAAATTTCTTTAGAATTTTATTGATTTTTATTGGTATCATCTCACAAGAAAGTATTTTCTACTAACTTCAATTTACGAAATGCTAAAGAAATCATATTGACTAAACAAATGTTGTTTAGCTTGCCTCATTGTCAATAGACTAATTATTGATTATAACAGCACAATCAGTATTTTTTAAATTGAAGGCATGAAAAATTTCATTGTATAAATACAAAAGCATAATTTATCTTTATTACTTATCCAAACATTGCTGGCTTGTTAACAGTATTCTCATAAATGCCCAATAATAATTAATTCAGTCATGTTTCTTGACTTTAATTCGCATAGAAACTAGAGCTATGTATTCTTTGGGGGGGAGTATATGTCAAAGTTGAAGGAAATAACATATTTTTAAATGTAAAATAGTCCTTTAATAAATTTTAAAAAGTTAAAAAAAATAATATAAATGTTTTTCAGATATATACATTTTCTCATAGTATGGGTATGTTCAGGGATGGCTAACCTCACCATGAGCTATAAAAAATGATCCGAGAGCACTGTATTTAAATTCCTATTCAAAAGAATCTGTGAAATGAAAAATAAGAGGATCTTACACAGCATATCCTGCTTTGTTGGTGGTGTTGTTTGTTGTTCTTAGTGAATGATTCAGGAATAACTCTCACTCTTTGGGGCATTGCTAGTTAGAAAGGTGAGCATTGAAATTGCTGTAATTACTTTACTAATATCCTGAAAATGGGCTAAAACACTGAGGAGCAATACACAAAGAAATGGAACCAAAGCCATTGGATTAAGATAGCTCTGAATTCCCATGACACTAAAATTCCTGATGAGTGAGAGAAAGAATTGATTTATTACTAAGAATATTTTGTGTATACCTAAGAGATGTACCAGTACAATATGATTTCCAGGATTTAAAATTGAGTTTAAAGCCAGACATGGTGGCGCATGCCTGTAATCCCAATACTTGGGAGGCTGAGACAGAAGTATCACAGGTTTGAGGACAGCCTCAGCAAGTAGTGAAACTCTCATCAACCTAGCAAGATCCTGTTTCAAAATAAAATTAAAACATTTCTCAGGGTGCAGCTCAGCTGTAGAATGGCCCTGGGTTCAATCCCCAGTACTCTCCCCCCATCACACACACAAATGAGTTTAAGCCAGACATGGTATTTTATGCCTGTAATCCTAGTTCTTGGGAGGCAGAGGCAGGAGGATTGCAGATTTGAGGCCAGCCTCAGCAACTTAGTAAAACCCTTAGCAACTTAGCAAGACCCTGTTTCAAAATAAAAAGGGCTGGGAGTGTAGCTTAGAGGGAGAATGACCCTGGATTCAATCCTCAGTACCTCATACACATGCAAAAATGAGCTTAGTATTTAAAAATGTCATTTTTATTATAATTATATTGTATTTGAGGACAAATGCAAATGAGATTGGACATGAAAATAATCTTTCAGATCTTTATCAAAACAAAATCATTCAAGTCAAAAAGAATGAAATTTCCTAACAGGACTTGTGGGACAAGTGCCTGGGTTACCATCCAAGTTCATTTAACTGCTCTGGTTCTCTTCTCAGTGTATTATGAAGATTAAATGAAATAATACCTGGAAAGTGCTTACAACATCATCTGTCATGGAGTGTACATTAATATTAACTTTTTTATGATCACAAAGATTGCAAGTTACCTTTTTTTTTAAAAAAAGATCATAAATAAGAAATGAGGGTGGCTTTGTGGCCTGTCCTCTAACTTCACAGTCACTTTCTAGTTAAGAGGTTTAATGAGCCTGTGTACTTTTTCCAAGCTTGGATCCTATTCTGTGATTTGATCCAAAGAATTTCAGGCTGCGAGGGCTGATGGATGCTCAAGAGGAAAGGAGCCTGGTCTATAAACCAGTATTGTGGGCAGCCCTTGGGAAAGCTGTCCACTGACCAGGAACATCCACATTGTATTGTTTCACGAGAAAATTACCTTTCATGTCTTTAAGTAATTGAAGTGTAACCATACAGGAGAGCAGTTAAATTTGCCATATTACTCTTTTTATGACTTGAATTTAGAATTCACCTCTAGACCTCATGGGGACAATGTAGCCATGTCGGACAAGGAGCTTGGTGGCTGAGGAGGTGTCCCTAGGGATGTGGCCTTGGGGATTATATATGGTTCATACACCCCTTTCTCTCTCTTGCTTCAGGCCTCCATGATATGAGAGCAGAGCCCTTGCACTCCTCTTCTTTTTCTCCTCCTCCTCCTCCTCCACCTCCTCCTCCTCCTCTTCTTCCTCCTCCTCCTCCTCCTCCTTCTTCTTCTTCTTCTTCTTCTTCTTCTTCTTCTTCTTTCTCTCTCTCTCTCTCTCTCTCTCTCTCTCTCTCTCTCTCCTCCCCACTCCATGCCCTGAGCTTCATAGACTTCATGTGACCTAAAATGGACTGAACCCCAGAAATCTCTGGAACTGTGAGCAAATTATTCTTCTTGGCTCTAGGTTGTGGTGGTCAAGTGTCTTGTATTCCAGCAGAGAGAATGCTGAATGGAACACCAATGTCCCTGATAAAGGTGTTTGCCTTTCTTTGATTGAGGCACATTCTTCAAAAGAATTGCTTGTAAACTTTAATTTTAAAAAATCTTGTTGCAGGTTTATAGAATAGTGGCTGTCATTGCGATAGGTTGAATTTTGAACCCATGTTTTCTTCACACTTCATTTCTGAAGTTCTGATAGATACTATTAGGACTATTTTGAGTAGCAAAAAACTTCTGCTGGTAATGACTGCTCTCATCTTCAGTAAAAGCTATTCCGCTCTTATCACTTAATTTTTGAATTATATGTCTCTGCATTAAATTGTAATATGAATGAGCACAAAATGTTGCCTCACAACCTCTATAAATTATTTTAAAAGAACATAGTATTTTGAACCTTAATTAAAGAAACCCAATCACTTATCTACAAGTTGGATTTAGTTCCATTTAATTGTTTCATTTTTTCAAACATCATAATTTCCATTTAATTTACTCTATTTTTCTCTCATTTCTGTTGAATCCCCTTTGACATTTCCTGGCCATTAAAACACAACCTCCAATGCCCACCTCCCTGTAGCCAACAGTGTTTCAAATATCAATGCTGCAGGCTGTGAAACCTCAAAGTTTCATTAACTTGAATAAAGTGACTATTTCATAAGCTTTCTAGCAATTTTGAATGTTTAATATCTGGTCAAAACCTATAGATAACTAGTATTTGGGAGGCTGACACAAGAAGATCACAGGTTTGAGACTAACCTCATCCATTTAGTGAGACTTTGAGAAACCTAGAGAGACACTATTTCAAAAACAAAAAATTAAATAAAAGGGCTGGGGGGTGTAGCTTGGGGGGGGTAGAATGCCTCTGGGTTCAACCCCCAGTACCACAAAGAAGAAAGAACCTGCAGATAAGAAATTATCATTTTTTATACTTTGAACCCTCTAAACATTTTTTAATTCAATCTGGACACACAGTAGAATCCTCACACCGTACTTCAAATTTTTATAGGAAATACAAGCTATTAGAACATGATAAAAAGATAACAGGAATTCTTTAATCCACAGTTAGAGTTATGAATATGCTTTAGTCTCTGTGTTTATATAAAATTTATTTCAAAATCACTAAGTGATGGCTATCCATTTAATGACATAGTTTTTGACGTAGAAGATTGTAAGCAATATGTACAAATGAAAATAGACAATTTACTTTTATGGTGGTTTCTTTTTGAAGCCATGTCACTTAACGGGAACTGACAAATTGGTGAACTTATGAAAAACAGAAAGCCTCCTAAACAAATAACATAAAACTCATTTTCATTTTTGCATCTTATTTGAACATGACATACTAATTGGCATTTTGGAAATTTTCACTAGGTTTTATGAAGGCAGAGTTTCAGTTTTGCAAGAGGAAAAAGTTCTAGGAATCTATTGCACAACATTAATAGATTTTGCACTATGGAACTATGCACTTAGAAATGGGGATGGTAAATTTAATGTTGTGTGTTTTTACCATGATAAAAAGAGGTTGGTTGAATATCTGAATAATTTTTAATTTATTGACTAAAAATAAAACATACTCCTGTTTATACACATATTATACTTGTCCAAACACTTCACAGTGTAATCAAGTAACCATCATCCTAACATTATCTGAATTCTTAATTTTATTTAAGAGCTAGAGATGCTCAACCACTAAGCTTCATTTATAGATTCCTCTTTAGTTTACCAGGAAAATACATTTTCATTCTTTAGAAACTTCCATTTGTTCCTATAGTATGATAAATGGCAGCTTGCAAATTTGTCAAATCCTAATCCCTATAAATGTTCTATTTTTGGATAAAGGAGTTTCCAGGATGTGATTAAATTGAGGATTTTGACATGATGCTATTATCCACATTAATCCCAATGAGTCTACATCGAATCATGTGTGTTCCTTCTAAAAAGGATCAGAAGGAAATCTGACTACACACACTTAGGAAAAGACCTTGTCGAGTCAGAGCTAGAGAGTGGTGTGACAAGGCCACCAGAAGCTGAATGAAGCCAGATATGGATTTATCTCTGGTGCTTTCAGAGCAGGGGCAGCAGGGCTGATACCCTGATTTCAATCCAGTAACACCACTTTCTTATTTCTGGCCTCCCAAAATATGACAGAATAAATTTAAATTGTTTTAAGCCATCCAGTTTTTGTAATTTGCTATTGTAATCACAGGAAAATAATATATCTACTAGTCACATGAATACTTCCTGTGCTTTGAGTGCAAACAAATAAATATAAGCTATGGAATAAATGATGCAGACTGGATAAAAAGAGCAGGGCGTGGTGGCGCACGCTTGTAATTCTAGTACTTGGGAGGCTGAGACCGGAGGATCAGGGTTCGCGGCCAGCCTCAGCTACTTAGTGAGGCCCTCCCCAACTTCATGAGACCCGGTTTCAAAAATAAAGTATAAAAATTAGGGCCAGAGGTGTATCTCAGAGGTAGAACGCCCCTGGGTTCAATCCCCAGAACCGCAAAAAAAAAAAAAGAGCTGGCAAAGAAAGAAATTAAAAACAAAGTATCAGTTTTCCCAGCATCATTTGTTGAAAAGGTTGTCTTTTCTCCAGCATATATCTTCAAACAAATAATCCAATAAAAAATGGGCCATTGAACTGATTAGGCACTTCTCAAAAAAAGAAATACCGTTGGACAAGAAAGATAGAAAAAATGTTCAACATCACTAGCAGTTAGGGAAATGCCAATCAAAACTACATTGAGATTCCATCAAACTCCAGTTAGAATGGCAATCATCAAGAATACAAACAATAACAAATGCTGGTAAGGATGTGGGGAAATGGCAATTCTTATACACTGTTGGTGGAATTGTAAATTAGTACAATCTCTATGGGGATCAGAATGGAGATTCCTCAAAAAACTAAAAATGGAACCACCATAAAACTCAGATATACCACTCCTCGGTAGCTTTCCAAAAGAATTAAAGCCAGAATAATATAGTGATACATGCATATCCATGTTTATAGCAGCAAAATTCAAAATAGCCAAACAATGGAACCAACTCAAGTATCCATCAACAGATGAATGGATAAAGGAAATGTGGTATATGGTTCTACAAATAATTTACCAGCTGTGTGCCCTCAGATAAGTTATTTTCTTTTCTGGGCCTTGGCTTACTCAATATGTGATACAAACTAAACTAGTAATACAAATAGACTTCACTAGGTTAGTCTACAAATTATTGGGGCTGATTTTGTATATAGCACATAGAACTATATCAGACATGTAGTTAAAAATGTTTATTAATAAATTAATAAGTAGAGGATGAAGTATTCCACCATCACTCACAGCATAAAGCATATTCATTTTAAATAGTGGTTTTAAGTCTTATTAATATTGTAAAGAAATTACTCATTTGGGAAAAGTAAAAAGAAAGAACTATTCGTATATTTATGCTACTCATTGGGATCAACATGTACCCCAATTTTGCAAGTGTTGACATGGAAAGCGCATATTTGAAATAATAGACTGTTGAGAGCATGGCTACTTCTGGTTGGTACTAGAGAACTAGAGATGATTTATGACTTGGGAATTCCCTTTCTTTAGAATTCGTCTAAGGAACTTTATTCCTATTGAAACCTTCTTTTGAAAATAATTACAATAAAAATATTACCTCCTTTCTGTAAAAAAAATTGAATGTACAGTTGAATCAGTTATGTGCTAGTTTTAATGATTAATCCTTTTGAAAGTTATCTTTTCTCTAGATTTTAGGTGCACTTTTCTGCAACTCATCCATTCAATGAAGTAAATTTTTCAAGAATATGATTTATTGTATAAAATGAATTAACCTAATGAATCAATCATTGTGTCTTCTTTCTATTTCATCTTACCCTTTAATGACTGGAGGACAATGGGCATTGTGGTTTGAGCAACTACTAGGGGCAAAATTAACTTCAGCTTTGTTGCTGAAAATGTCAGATGTATCTGATTGTGTACAGGGACCTTGCCAGTAGAAAGCAGCATTCACTTTTAATTTTTTTCTGAACTGAGAAAATCATCAGCAAAGTTTTAAAAAATTCTCCCCATAAAATTGCTTGGATCAAAACTGAGTAACTTTCAAGCAATGAGAAACACATATATTTCTGGTCACCACGACATATTGTTGTGTTCCCAGATTATACAGCATTTGCTTTATATGGAATGTCGCCTCGTATTAACAAACTGCTAAGCATATGTCAATCAGCATTCTCGCTGATGTATCCCAGTAAACTTGATCACACAACTTAGAAGAAGGAAGATCTATTTGTTCAGAGCGTTTTGAAGATTCTGGATTCATTCCATGTGAGGCTGGGGTCTGAAGCTCAGAGCATGGTGGTGGGAAGTGGAGAGAGGGAGAGAGCAAGGCTCTGCTCTCACATCATGGAGGCCAGAAGCAACAGAAAGAAAGCAAGGGGATTCAAAGACACAAGCATGATCCCTAAGGCCACACCCCCAGGATCCGCCTTCTCCAGCTATGCTCCACTGGCCTGGGTTACCACCCAGTAAATTCATTACAATGGCTTTATCTGCAGATGAGGTTACAACCTTTATGACTTAACTATATCAACTCTGAGCATTATTATTATTATTTTTTTTTGCGGTACCGGGGATTGAACCCAGAGGCGTTCTACCTCTGTGCTACACCCCCGGCTCTATTTTTTTATACTTCATTTTGAAACCGGGTCTCACGAAGTTGCGGAGGGCCTCACTAGGTAGAGAGAGAGAGAGCTGAGGCTGGCCGCGAACCCAGATCCTCCCATCTCTGCCTCCCAAAGTACTGGGATTACAAGCGTGGGCCACCACGCCCGGCTAACTCTGAGCATTAATATATGGGCTTTTCACAGGGACATTGTATATATAACAGCATATAAAATTAGAGTTTCTGATTGCCATTTATTATTAAAATAGTGTTTTTTAAGATTGTGTGTTTGCATCTTAGGAAAAGGAAAGTCAGGTGCCACCAGAAATGTAAATGGTAACAGCCAAGGCTTAGACACACACATGATATTTCAACCCAATTTCAAACAGAGAACATCATTTCAATTATAATAATAATTATTAATTTTGTGATATTGAGGGTTGAACTTGGGGTCATTCTACCTCAGAACTAGACCCCCAGCCCTATTTAATTCTTTATTTTGAAACAGAATATTGCTAAGGTGCTGAGGGCCTGGTAAGTTGCTGAGGCTGGATTAAGATCTGCAATCCTCCTATCTCAGTCTCCCAAGTACTGGTATTACAGGCATGCACCACCATATGTAACTAATCATTATTATTTTAAACATGGGTTTCATTTGAAAGAAGGGGTCTTTCTGTTGAAACTATGATATTATGATTTCACTCTTTTCCACATATTTCTATATTTCTAGCTATCCATCTATTTTTCTATTTCTTTATATATATCTCTCTATTCATCCATTCATTCATCTGAGTATATAGGAAAGGAAGTATGTTTTCCATTGGAATGTTTTGATTTGACTCTACTCACTGGGGATAAAAATACCCTACTTCAACCCTGCCTCAGTTTACCATCCACTGCCTTGAATATACTGTGTATATCATATCAGCTCAAGTGTACAAAGTATATAAATTATATATACATATATATCAATGGCTTATCATAACTAACATCTACAAAAATCAATAAAATAGCATATCATTAAATGAGATCAAGTATCGGAGAAACATTTTTATAAAGAAGGTACAAGAAAGCATGATCTCAACATATTAAAAGCAGTTTAGGATCACTGAAGTAAATAACTTTCTACTAGATCCCTATTAGCTTTAATGTATATCTTTATGCATTCAGTATAATGATAATGAAAATGTGTGAGCATTGAAATAATACAGTCAAATTTATAAGATGCCCTTTTGGAAATGTGTATGTCTAACATTTGGCAAATGTCTTGCAGCAAAGGGACTAGAAATTGCAACAGCTTACACAAGATAAAATTACATGTCTATCCCACATAATCATGCAGAAATTGGTCAATAGTCCAGTTAGCCCAGGGACCGTAGGTCACTCTTTCATACGCAGCATATGGCTTTTATCTTGTGATTTATGACTCTTCTAGGTCCTCATGTAATTTTGGTAACCTAGCAAACAAGAAAGGGATTAACGTACATGGACTGCATAATGGTGTTCCAATTAAGAGCACAGAGGGTCAGTTTCATAAATGTGACACCCATGTGGCTGCAGGAGACCTGCACTTATAACTTATGTTTGTTTTAATGTTCATCTATCACCATCTTAAAATTCTCAATAATTTTGGAACCAGGATGTGCCTGTTCATTTTGCAGCAAACTTTACAAATTATATCTCCAGTGCTGAGAAATTGACCAAACACATCTTCCTTCCCTTCTCTTTGGATTGAACAGAATTTGACCATATGACCACAACTTTGCCAATAAGAACTGCTGGGGAATATAATAACTCACTAGCAGCTAAAATGTAGGAGATCTAATACTGAGAAAAGAAAAGAATGAATATTGGCCTACATTGAACAATCTCACCACAGTGTCAATGTTTTCTATGCCAGAAACTAGCAACATGGCAAGGACATTGATAATGACCCCTATAAATTTGTTGAAGAAATATGTATGTGATTCAAGAGCTAAATGGAAGAAAACAATCTTAAGTATTTTTTTCTTTTCTTTTTTTTCCTTATGGTACTGGGGATATAACTCAGGACCTCTGAGCTATACCCTAGTCTTATTTTAATTATTTTAATTTTTTTATTTGAAACAGGTTCTCACTAAATTGCAGAGGGCCTCGTGAAGTTGTTGAGGCTGGCTGCAAACCTGCAATCCTCATGTCTCGGCCTCCTGGCTCAATCTTGAATATTTCAATTTTAGGTGGACATATGTCATCAAAAGGCCATTTAGAAAACATGATGGGTCAGCCGGGCATGGTGGCGCACGCTTGTAATCCCAGTACTTGGTAGGCAGAGACCCGAGGATCCGGGTTCAAGGCCAGCCTCAGCTACTTAGTGAGACCCTCTGCAACTTCATGAGACCTGGTTTCAAAATAAAGTATAAAAAATAGGTCCGGGGGTGTAGCTCAGAGGTAGAATGCCCCTAGGTACCGCAAAAAAAAAAAAAAAAGAAAACAAGATGGGTCCAAACTAGTACCATTTAACATTAAGTAAACAGTTTTTAAGATGAAAAAATAACTTCAAAATCCTTGGTTCACAATTGGCAAAAGTAGATAAGTAGTACTTCTATGGAGATCTATTTTCAGAAAATAAATAATATTTGGTCAAAGAATATATTATAGAGGAATAAAACCTCATGTTATTTAATCACAAGTGAGCATATCAAGTCAATTCTGATAAGAAATAGTCTTAATTCAGGCACATTTTGGGGTCATAAATTTCTGAGTGTAACCACCTTAACTAAGAGAAATACATTTTTTAAAGAGTGTTAGAACAATTACATGTGATTCTATGTACCCAAATAATAGACTAGTGCTTGGGAAAGTGACATAAACACAAAAATTATAGCAATATGGAGTCACTTAGTATAGAGCAAAAACAAGCTTATGTGCCAAAATAATCACTGTTATGTGTTATTACAATAGTAGAAGGTAACTGATGGTTATTTTGATTACAATGTATACTTGTATAAAGATTTAGAAAAAGCTGCATCGAAAGAATTACAGCAAAACTCTTTGAAGCCATAAAAACAGTATAAGATTTGCATTGTGAAAAATAGCATTATAAAATACTACTTAGTCCCTGCTAAATTGCTGAATAAATGAAGAATTTCTATAATTTGCAAATTGTACATTTTGTACTCATTAACATGAAAATGCATTAGAGTAGTTAGATATTCAATTGGAACATACATTAGGAAAAATAATGCATAGAAGACATTATTATATTAGTTTGAATGAAAGCTCAACAAAAATGAAAAGAATAAAATGGAATGATTCAAACAGGTGTTAAATTTCTCTCTCTCTCTCTCTCTCTCTCTCTCTCTCTCTCTCTCTTAGGTAATGTGCACAATGGGTATTTGGAATCTTCTCAAAGTGGTCATTTCAGGAATAGTTAGGGGCTCTGCTCTCCTAGAAACACTATTTTCAATGTTATTTTTTCCATATCCATTTATAGGCAAGGAGAAAAAGAAAAATGAGCCCCAACCAAGTTTAGCTTAAATGAGTGACATGGGAATTGTTAATATGATTTCCACTCACATTTCATTGGTGAGAATTTAACCATATAGCCACACCTACCTAGCCAGGAAACTTTGTACCTAGGGAAAAAGAGAATAGTAAATTGAGGGTATAAATAAATATTGTTGTAACAATATTTTCCAGGATATATTACTTGAGAGTTATGTTTTTGTTTGAAAATTATTAGTATTTGGGAAATTATTAGCAATGCTCATTATTAGCAATACCTTGACATATTTCCAAAGTAATATTTTAGAAATATATTTAATTTTATAGAAAAATCATGAAGGTAAGGCAGAGTTCCTGTATACACCATTTCCAATTTTCTCTGTTAATAACTTCTTATATTACTATAGTACTATTATATATTGGTACTATAGTACTACTATAGTAGTACTGTATTACTATAGTATTCTATACTAGAGTATAGTACTGTATTGTATTGTATAGTATTGCATAGTATAGTATTGTATACTGCATTTAGTATAGTATTGTATTGTATACTATACGATACTATTGTATTACTATACTATAATAGTATATAGTATTACTATAGTACCATTGTTACAATTAACAAATATTAATGCATTCTTATTAACAATATTCCATACTTTATTCAGATTTCCTTAGTTTTTGCCCAATGTCCTTTATTCATTGCTGGTACCTAGGCAGGGATTAACTTTTTTTATTGACCTTGTGCTTTTGGTGTTAGGTGAGAGTGCCTAGATGCAGTTATATCCCTGTAGCAATGAGCACACCTAGATTCTAGATTTTGGTTTCTACAATACCATTTTTCAATAGAAGGGTCCAGAGCTCCTTGGAGAAATCCCTGACACTAGGACTGGTAAAGGAAATATATAAGATGAGCCAGCATAATCTTGCCTCTAGAAATAATAAGGAAGTGCTCAAAAAAAAACGCAAAATAAAATGCACCATGACAGTAATATATCACAAGACACAGAATAAACTGAAAACAATCTAAATAGCCCAAAGTGGAACATTTGGGCACACAATAAGTAAAACAATTTAAAATATAATTCAAAGAATAAATAAATATTGTTGAACCCATGTAGATATAAAAATTGCTGAGTAAATGAATAAGGGAGAAGAGACATATTTCCCATGCAGAATTTCAAATAATTTTCATAGTATCATGCGCTCAAGAAGTGGATAGGAATAACCTTACACTCTGTAAGTGTAGGGTTCACATAGTGACTTTCTTTCAGATTACAGTTTGGAAAGGGGGAAAAAGTGAGTTTGCAGGGTAGAACCCAAACACTACATCAGCCCGGCCATCAAGATCAATATCAACAGTGATAATCCAGGTTGATTGTAGGTAGTCTTTACTACAATATGATGAAATGCCATTCTTTTTTCTTCTTCCAAAAGCACATAGTTGCAGTATATTAGGACAAGAATATGTATTTGGCTATTATTAATAGAATTTTATATAAATGTCAATAAGAACAATTTGATTGGTATGTTTGCTCCTGTCAACTACATAATTATATATTTTCTTCTCGCTTGATCTGTTATTGAAAGATGGGTATTGAAATCTCCAGTTATAATAGATTGATATGTTTCTCTTTTCAGTTCTATCAGTTTTTGTCTCATATATTTTGATCCTCTGTTATTAGGTGAATACATGTTTAGGTTTGTTAACCTTAGGTAATCCCTCTTTCATTGTGTAATGTTCATCTTTATTTGCAAATATTTACTTGTTCTGAAGCCCGTTTCTGTAGCAATTAGCATAGCTGCACCAGCTTTCATTTGATTGGTTGTTAGCATAGTGTATCTATTTCTATCCCTTTGCTTTTAAGCTTAATTTTTACATATAATTGATTTAGATAGCATGTAGTTACATATTTATTATTTATGACAATATAACCTAATTAGTGTATTTAGGCTATTCACATTTAAATTGATATTTGATATATTTGGATTAATATACACTATGTTTTTAATTGCTTTCTAGTCATTGCATGTATTTTATGTTTGCTTTTTCCCTTCTGTTTTTGCCTTTTAGTGAGAATTTTTACAATTCCTTTTTATCTGTTCCCTTAGCATATCAGTTATACTGTAGAGTTTATAAAAATTATTTTTCTCACATTTCTAGAGACTGGGGAAGCCCAAGACCAAGATGCTGGCAGATTCAGTATCTAGTGAGGAGGATTCATTTCTTTGTTCATGCATGATGACTGCTCACTGTACCCTCACAGGATGGAAGGGGTACAGTATCTGTCTCTGGTTCTTTTTATAAGTACGTGAATACCCGTTGCTCCCCAAGGGCCCTGCCTTCTAATGTCATCACATTTTTTATTCGGTTCCCACAGCTGAGTGGGGGGGCAGACACAAACATTCAGGTCATATTACCCTGTTTGGTGTACTCTGAGCTTCATGGATCTAGACTTGGTGTCTCTTACTAATTTTGTTGAGTTCTTGGTCTTTATTCAAATCTTGTTTTGCTCTTTTTTCTGTTATTCAGATTATCTGTTAGAGCTTTTGAAATTGTTCCACAGTTTTATTCGTTTGCTAGGGCTGCCACCATGAAGTATCATTGACTGTGGTACCACAAAGTACCAGTAACAGAATTTTATGCTGTCATGATTCTGGAAGGTAGAAGTCTGAGATCAAGGTGGTGGGGAAGTTGGTTTCTTTCAAGGACTCTCTTCTTGGCTTTTAGATGCGTCTTCTCCCACTATCTTCACTTAATTTTTCTCTCTGTGTATTTGTTCTAATTTTCTTTTTTTTCCAAGCTACACCACCAGCCTTTTATTTTTTTCAATTTATATCCACTTCCTGGTGCATTGTATTTATGCATTTGATAGGTGTCAGGTTAGAAGAATCATACATGCACACATTGCCCATTTAGCCCTCCCTCAAATCCCACCCCATTCCCTCCCCGTTCCCTCTCTTTAGTGCTTTGCACAGTGATTGAGTCTTATAAGTTTGTGTATATACATCATGCGCTTTAGTGTGTTTCCCTCCATCCCTCTCCCAACTCCCTCAGTTAGGTCATCTTCTTTGTTCATCTAAAGTTTTCTTCTTCTTTGTCTGGAGTCCCTTCTAAATCTCCTTCTATCTATCTTCCACATATTAAGGTGAACATCCGACTTTTCACTCTTTGTGTCTGACTAATCTCACTTAGCATAATGTTCTCTAATTCTTTTCATTTCCCTACAAATGATGTAATTTTGTTCTTCTTTATGGCTGCATAAAATTCCATTGTGTACATATCCCATAATTTTGTAATCCATTCATCTGTTGATGGACACCTTGGCTGGTTCCAAAGTTTGGCAATTGTGAATTGTGCAGCTATAAACATAGACACACATGCATTAGTCTGGTAGTTTGGTTTCTGATCTTTTGGGTAGATGCCTAGAAGTGGTATTGCTGGGTCATACGGTAG
This sequence comes from Glis glis, assembly GCA_004027185.1. Lineage (NCBI taxonomy): Eukaryota > Metazoa > Chordata > Mammalia > Rodentia > Gliridae > Glis > Glis glis. The sequence continues at coordinate 19,251 of PVJS01010437.1, read as the reverse complement.
GTTTACTCCCATTCTTCTGAGGATCCTCCACACTGTTTTAATTTTCTAAGTTCACCAGTCTTATTGAACTAGGACTGAGCCTCCAAACAAGTACTTTTTATCTCCCTCATTCACTTTACATTTCTCTCAGTATTCCTTCTCCAAAGGAGTCTGAAACGTCAGCTGTTGTCATCATTACATCAGAGTCAGCGGGTGTGGTAGGGAGCTAGCTGTGTGGTCTGTTATCCAATGACTTAAACTCAGCCTTTTAATGGATCGCTGGCTTTGGCTGTGACCAGTCGTTTCTCATTAGGGACATAGCTTTCCTCCACCTCCTCCACCCCTTAGGTGAGCTAGGACTGTCCTCCCACTCAGTGGGATCATTTCTGGCAAAATCTTTTTACCTGGAGAGTAATCCTGTGTTATGGAAAAGGCTCTGGATGTACTTCACAGTAATTTCCCTTCCTTTCTCTCTGTCAGATCTATAAAGTCATCTTTTTGGATGCTTACCCTGAGAAGCTGTTGGAGTTTCTCACAAAATATCATAGTAGCTAACACTGTCCCAGGAGTTTCTTATCATTGTGTTAGATGTGTTAGAGTGTGCTCGACTTCCAGCAATTTGTCAAAATTACTATTTACGTGTTCCTCTAAGTTTATAGTTCCAGTAGCTTCTATTCCAGAGAGGTGTGTCTTGGTTTTTACTCTATAGAATCACCAGAGTTTAGGGCTGTGTTTTGATCTACAAATTCAGTTCTCCAATAGATACAGTAGAAGTCATTGTTTTTCAGTTTTGTTTAGATTTTTCTTATTGTATGGAAGGAAGTAGTGACTCCCAAGCTCTTTATATGTCAACATTGCAACTGGGGGTAGTATAATTTTTATTTGTATGTTTAACACATTATTTTTTCATTAGATATCATATTGTTATTAAATTCGATTTATAGAATTTATCATATTTATTGAGAGGATATCAGGATATCATTATGATCATGTTTTTGTGGTGTTTAAATGATTCTATCAGCTTTCTGCATGAAATTAAATGCTTATCATAGCCCACATATACGTATTTAATGAGAGCAAGTCTCAGCACAAATTCTGAAATATGAGACTTTTATTTATAACAAGTAAGCACAAAGATACCAAAACCTTACATTTTTGTGTTCTAGGTGTTCTGACCACAGGTTGTTTAAGAATGTCACTAAAGCAAACCTGACAATATTCTAGAGGTGCCGTCCAGATAGCCAAAGTCTTCTGAATTCAAAGCTGGCTACAGGACTAATTGGAATGGCAAGCGTGCCATTTTAGTTAGAGAAAGTAGACAGGATGGAAGCAAAGCACAAAAAGAAAATTTCTGAATTATGGTCAAACTTTATTAACCTAATTTCACTAATCCTTTCATTACAGAAACAAATGTCCTTCACCATACTTTCGTTCTTATTTATTTCATCATTTTACCATACTGAGATCCTTAAGATCAATTATCATATTAAGAATTCTTTGTATTTCCATTGTCTAGCAGTCTTTAAAACATATTCACACAGTATCATCTATGGGGAAGAGGGAGAAGTGGGGGGGAGTCTGGGGGAAGCTCACCAAGTGCTGTTTGCATGTATGTCCCTATCACTCTGAACTACTTTAGGATGTGAAATTACAATGCACCAGTACAAGTGTGTGTGTGTGTGTGTGTGTGTGTGTGTGTGCATGTGTATGTATACACACATATATCTGTGTGTATTTAAATTAATAGAAAAGAAATAAAAATAGAAGTCATATTCTGTTTACTTCCAAAAAACCCAAATGTTCATTTCATAAATGAATAAATGATTGGGCAAATACTGATAGAAATGAAATGACTTAAATGCAACAAAAAATAAATAGTAAGCAAAAATCTGGAAAGTGAATGAGCAGGGTCTCAATATTTTATAAAGCTAAATTAATTGTAAATAATTTCATTAATTTTAATAAGAAATAGTTTAATTTGTTATTTTTAAGTGTGAGACAATAAATATTTTTTCAAGTTTGAAATAAATATATATTATTAAATTCATTTTAGAATCTTTCTAGGAAGGTACAGAGGCGACCTGGAGTGTAGAAACTTGTAATTTTTTAAATTTCTTTTTTTTTTTTTGCGGTACCGGGGACTGAACCCAGGGGCGTTCTACCTCCGTGCTACACCCTCCGGCCCTATTTTTTATCCTTTATTTTGAAACCAGGTCTCACGAAGTTGCAGAGAGCCTCACTAATTAACTGAGGCTGGCCGTGAACCCCAATTCTCCAGTCTCAGCCTCCCAAAGTACTAGGATTACAAGCGTGCGCCACCATGCCCAGCTTAAATTTCTTAACCTACTTTAATATAAACCAATAATAACAAAACAATATTCAAATTCATTTTGCGGGGCATCATTGCATAATTCACTTTTTAAAATTCTCATCCATCATATATTCTCATTTCTAGGTGAAACATATTTTTGATTAGTGCACATAATGTAGATTTTGTAGTTTCAAAAGTGATTGCAAATAATGCAAATTGACAAGAAAAAACTGTATTAAAGAGAACCATTTATTAAATTGTAATTTTAACATAAGGGACAAGAGAACATTCTGGAAAATTTGGGGGAGTAGTGCAGAGACTGTAAAAGTCAATTGTTAGATAGTAGACATTATGTGATTTATATGTATTTCATAAGTTGTGTTATTACCTATTAAAATTTTTCTGCCCAAGTGAAACAAGACAAATATAGCATACTAATATCGATGTCGTCAAAGCAGGGTGATCCTAAAGTTTTCACTGGCATAAGACATTCTACCCCCCTTCAGTGCTTCCTCCTAAGTTATAAATAAAACAGTTTCTAGGTATTTTAGTTTACCTCACACATTTTACAACTACAGTCTTCTGCATTTAAGTGATTTGATCATGATAACTTTTATTGATTTTAATGTTTAAATTTTTTAAGAAAGATACAGTTTTATATTTCCTGAAGCTGTGTATTGTCATAACATAAATACTTGATAATCTGGAAATTTGGAGTTATTTGGCATGACTAATGCCAAATTTCATGACAAATTTCCTCTTTTAAAAATTAAAACAAGCTTGTATGTTTGTTAATGTCTTGATACTGCTGCCTTTTATCCTAGCAGTCTCAAACAAAAATTAGTAAATACCAACCATTTACTTTTTTAAAAACCTATAAAATAATACTTGATAACTATTATGGTAATTGTGGTCAACTTAAAATGTTTTATTAAAATCGAATGCTTTAGCTCTGTTAGATGAAGCCTATGGAAGTGCATCCCTTGAAAGTTACTCATTTTCCATCTTCATTTTTGTTTAAGATAATATGAATGGCTCCCTAAAGGAAGGCCATCTAAATTTATATTTAAAATAGATGTCTGAGAGCTGGACAGTAGTTGAGAGTCTGACACAGGATGATCACAGGTTCAAAGCCAGTCTCAGCAATTTAGTGAGGCGCTCAGCAACTTAGTGAGACCCTGTTTCCAAATAAAATATAGAAGTAGGGCTGGAAGTGTAGCTCAGAGATAGAATGCCCCTGAATTCCATCCATAGCACCACAAAAGATAGAAGTTTGAGCTGGATGTGGGTGATGCATGTTTGTAATCCCAGTACTTGAGAGGCTGAGACAGGAGGATCACAGGTTCAAGGATAGCTTCAGCAGCGTAGCAAGATTCTCAGCAACCTAGCGAGATTCTGTTTCAAAGTAAAAAATGAAAAGGGTTCGGGGTATGGCTGGGAGATAGAATATCCCTGAGTTCAATCCCCAGTACCAAAAGAAAGAAAGAAAGAAAGAAAGAAAGAAAGAAAGAAAGAAAGGAAGGAAGGAAGGAAGGAAGGAAGGAAGGAAGGAAGGAAGGAAGGAAGAAAAGAAAGAGAAAGATGTTTGAGCTGTCATTTTTCACTAAATATTAAGATGGAGTGTCCGAGGTAAACAATGCTGAGCTTCAGCACTGGAATCACCCATATTTTTTTTGTGTGTGTGGTACCAAGGATTGAACCCAGAGGTGTTCTACCTCCGCGCTACACCCCCGGCTCTATTTTTTTATACTTTATTTTGAAACCGGGTCTCACGAAGTTGCGGAGGGCCTCACTAAGTAGAGAGAGAGAGACAAGGAAAGAGAGAGAGAGAGAGAGGAAGAAGAAGGAGGAGGAGGAGGAGGAGGAGGTGGAGGAGGAGGAGGAGGAGAAAAAGAAGAGGAGTGCAAGGGCTCTGCTCTCATATCATGGAGGCCTGAAGCAAGAGAGAGAAAGGGGTGTATGAACCATATATAATCCCCAAGACCACATCCCTAGGGACACCTCCTCAGCCACCAAGCTACTTAGCTACTTAGTGAGGCCCTGCGCAATTTAGTGAGACCCTGTTTCAAAATAAAGAACAACAACAACAACAAAATAGGGCTTGGAGTGGAGCTCGGAGGTTTAACGCCCCTGGGTTCAATCCCCAGTACCACAAAAAACAAAGTTAAATAAAAATATGAAATGATGTATATATGGTTTCTGCCTTCCAGAAACAGTTTAATAGCTATACTTACATAAAAATTAAGTTCAGTAAAGTACTGAAAAGGCATTTGTTTCCTCATTACAATAGGTGTATAAAAAGGAATTGTCTATGTTACTAATGGGATGATGAAGAATAAATTCAAATATGAACTAATTTTTCATCTGATTCATGAATGAGAATTCTTATTGGAGGTATTATTTTCAGAAAACATTCAAGGGTAGAGGATAGGAGAGTGGGTCTCAGGGAGAAGGCAAGATGCTACATTAGAAGCACTCTGGTAGTACAGAAGAGTGTATGTCTCTGCACTGAATGCATTTTATGTAAATAGGTATATTTTGGAGTGAAATGAATCCAATGGAAGAGCAAGACAGGGAGATATTTGAGGTCTGCATTAAGAATGACATGCCCACTTACAAGTGAGATCCCAGTTCTGCAGAGAGATGTATAACAGATTTGCATTTTAAAAGGTTCACATTTTCAAGGTTCACTCTGGTGACTGAGTGGAGGATGAATTGGAAAAGTATCAAGGGGAATTAGAGCGAAAAGATGAATTGTGGATTTCCATCAATACAACCGACTCAGTAACTTGAAAAAAAGGGGAAAAAAAAGCTCCCTAATAAACACTTCAAACTGACAGAGTAAACAACGATCCTTTTACATGGAGTTAGCAAGTAACAAAGCAATAAAAAATAAAAAAATTAAAAAATCATCAGAGCGCAAACATAAAGCAAAAGTTGGAAACCAGAGGCTGTTACGAAGCTGGAGGTAACAGAGCACGTGTGGGTGGCAGAAGGAAGGAAGGGGCAAAGGTGTCATCAGCACAGCCCTGCTAACCCAGGAGTTTAGCTTTTAACCACATGTAGGATATCTGGAGAGGTCTTAAAATGCTTAAATATGTATTACAGATAATGAAAACATATAAACAAAAATTTATAAGATGGAGATAAGGAAATTGAATGGAGATGGTTGAGTAGTCCCTCATCTAGGAAAAGTAACTGCATGAGTGAGACTGGTCAGGTAAAGCTACAGGAATGAGAAGCACACCCTATAGCTGACAAACAGTATCCACCAGCTGCACAGGATTAACGAGCTCTTGAAATGGGGTTCATCCAATTAGGATGGGGGTAAATGTAAAATACATACCATGTTTCCAAGACTTGGTAGAAAATGCTTATAAAATAATCCATTAATAATGTTCCCTATCAATTGCATTTAAAAGTATAATATCCTAGATAAATTGGTTTTAATACATACAAAACATTTCTTCTTTTTCTACTTTTTGAAAATTGTAGTTCTGCCAGGTGTGATGTCTCAGTCCTGTAATCCCTTGGATTACTTAGGAGGCTGAAATAGGAGAATTGCAGGTTAGAGAAAAGCCTTAGCAGTGTAGTGAGACTCTCAGCAACCTAGTGAGACCCTCTTTCAAAAACAAAACAAAAAAAAAAAAAGAAAAAGGCGGGGTGGGGGAGTTAGCTTGGAGCTAGAATGACTGTGCGTCCAATCCCCAGTACCAAAATAAAAAAAATTGCAGCTACAAAAATTTAAAATTTCATATGAGTCTTGAATTTGTGGCTGACACATTTCTATTAGACAGTCTTTTTCCTAGAAAATAACCTTGTAACGCTGGGGATCTCCTTGGCTAGTATCCACATTATTATTTACAGTTAACTCCCTGAGCTACTAGAATTTAGTTTGTTCTTTGCTTTAGCTTTAAGATTTGATTCTTAATCACTCTTTTAAAATTTTATATGTATATTATTTTTTATTTTTAATACTTTCATTGATGCATTATAGTCTCACATCATAATGTAGTTTATAGTGAAAAAGAAATACATGCGCACAGCACTCTTTTTTCAAAGTAAAACAAATGCTACGACATTTGTGAACTCTGTCCCCTTTAACCACTTACAATGATGCTACGACATCTGTGAACTCTGCCCCTTAACCACTTACAATGATGCTACGACATCTGTGAACTCTGCCCCTTAACCACTTACAATGATGCCATTTTCATACTCACCACTCTATATTTTTGGATCATTTTTTTCCACTGTTTATACATTCTGATAGCTGTTGATAGAAGTTCTAATTGGTCTTATTTTCAAATTGTTTTGCTTGTTCACAACCATCTGTTTTCCTAACACACTTAAAATTTATGTGTCTTATTTATAATAACAAAATATCTCATTAAGATTTTGCTTATTTGGAAAAATAAACTTAAAAATTATTTAAAAATAGGATCGACATCTCTTGTACTATCGCTCTTATCTTCTAACAGCATAACATGTGTTTTCAAAACTACCAGTTTAAATTTATGGTACTGGGGATTGACCCCATAGTTTTGTATTTTTTAAAAATTTTTCACCGATTTGTTTTTATATTTATCTAGTTTAATATCATTGTCTTTTGACTTCATGATTTCTTCTTTTGTGTTAAGAATTTTCCATTTGATAGTGGCAGAAATATCCAACTATACTAGTAATACAATTCTAATATTTTATTTGTTGCTATAAAAATTGTAAACCTTTTCTTTTCCATCAAAACTTATTTTAGCATTATATTTAGAAGCATTTAAGCATTCATTATTATTCTTAATTTTATGATAGTTTTTATGCTAATTATCTTACATTTGCAAAATATGAAGTATATAATCTGCATAATTTATAGCATATTCATTCTGTAGAGCAGTTTTTACAAATTTCTCCTTATTTTAATTACCTTATTTTAATATGAATATGTATTTTTAAAAATCAGTGCAAGTTTTTCTAAAAAGCATTGAAAATTATATTTCAAAATCATGAATGTAGGAGATTCCTTTTTAAGTATGTCTGTGTAAAACTACGAAATTGATTTCAGTTTTTTATAGTACATACTTCTAAAGTACTACTGTTATTTTGTGTGCTATGTTCTGTATTACTGCAAGATCCATGTTATGGTCTCTATTTCTTCTCCATTTATTCTTTCACTTCTGAAAACCCTTGTAAGATTATTTAATGCCCATAACAGTGTTTCTTGGAGGGAGAGAAGAGTCAGCAACTTGTGATGAGACCACCAGCGGACCTGGGGACTCTCCTGGTCACTGTCCCACCAGAGCAGAGCCTTGCTCACACTCAGCACTGCAGAGATATTCAACCGGTCAAATATCATGCTCCACAGTTAATAGGCAATAGATATGTCACGTAATCATGGGGCCAAATAGTGCTTCAGTCATCCATTGGTTAATCTGCTTGCCAGCACACCAGGTCATTTCAAGTCTGGGACTTTTGCTTCCATTTGAATTTCATTTATATGTACTAATTTATCACACTTGGCTACCATGTCTTGAGAATCAAATGATTTGACATGGATATTCTAATTCATCAGTCACCCATAGTTCATTAAAATAACTAATGTTTCCTTCATGTCAAAGAAATGGAGATGTTTATAAAAATTACTCACTTACTAGGATGCATTTACCAAATATTAGAATTATTATGGAATGATTGAATTATACATCTTGAAATTATTGGACTAGGGAAGACTAAAGATAGAAATATAAATCTGTTCACATAGTTGGAGGGGAAGAAAGTGACATGTCAAAAGTGGTAGGATATTTATTAGTGAGTAGGCATGGCAAAATGTAGCCTCCCAGGTTTTAGTAATTCAACTGATTGGGCTATCTTTCCTAAGGATACTACAGGCTTAACATCTATGACTCAAATTATAAATACTATGGCTAGAAGAAAAACTCAGCTTTGGAAAAGGATTATTTTTCTAGTAAAATGATCCAGGCATCAACTCAGAGTAAAATTGCTGTCATAGTTTTGCTAAGCTTGATTTATTTAGCATGTTGTTTTCTATATGTCCAGCTGATTCAGAAAGCTTACATGTAGCCTTTTAAAAATCTTAAAATTAGTTTGTTATTTAAAAGTTATTTTCTCTAGTTGGTTTCTAAAACTTTTAATTTTACTTGTAGTGGAATTTCTGTATTCTGTATCTCCCACTTATATGGGAGTTATATCATTCACATAATATATTCTCATATTTTATTCTCAAATGGGTCATTTTCAGATGGATTATTTTCTCAAATGGGTTATTTTCTTCAAATGAATTAATTTTATGTTTGTTCAAAGTGAAAAGCTTTTCAGTAAGGATAATGATAGTGCAAAAAGAGGAGTCTCTTTTACAGAAAAGGGGTGTTTATGATTACAGGAGAGTACATGGTCCTGCTTCCTTCCAAGATATTTTTTCGTATTTTAACAATAAACGCATACACAATAAAAAGAAAAAAAGAATTGGATGATCTTGCATAATTTAAATGCAGAAGGACCACCAGATATTTCAGTATTTTTTTTAGCTTACAGTGATTATTTGTATGCTGATTTAACTTGTTAAAAGTCGACTTGAGATTCCAGGGATAGCCAATCAGAGTAGGTGGTACAATAAGAGATATTCCTGGAGAAAATATATTCTCAACATTTTTTTTTATTTTCAGAGTTTCAAGTTCTATTGACTCTATGAAATTTAAGATAAATTTAGAGACATGAATTAGTAATATCAAGAAGCCAAAAACAAAAAGAAATTCAAACACCCTGATGAAATATATTATTTCACATTTAAGCAAGATTTTTGACAATAAAGTTATTTTATTAAAATCCTCAAATTTCTAAAACAACAATGAGTAATAATGCTTGCATGTAGGCCAGTTCAGGACAAATGAAATGTTTATAGACTGCATTTTTTCATGTATTGATAAATATATGATATAATAATTTAGATTAATTTTGGACTATTACTTATTGGACAGTACTTAATATCTTATAATATGTAAAATAGAAACATAAAAAATATGTTTGTGTGTTGATCATTTATCCTTTAAATTTGTATAGCACTTTAGAGTTTGCTTGGTATGTTTACATATATCGTATTCGTGTCATTTATTCTTTAAATCTGTATAGCACTTTAGAGTTTGCCTGTTATGTGTACATATATTATATTCTTTTTCTTTTTTGTACTGGGGATGGAACCCAGGGGCATTCTATCTCTGAGCTATTATACCTAGTGCTTTTAATTTTGAAACACAGCCTCACTAAGTTGTTGATACTGGCCTCAAACATTCAATCCTCTGATCTCAGCCTCCAAAGTACTTGTATTACAGATGTGGATCACCACACTCAGCTGTATTCATGATATTTGAGACAGGGCACTCAGAGAAAGGTATTCAGATTTCTTCTCCACTTTCAGGGGAAACTAGATTCAGAGATATAAAAGACTCACTTACAGAGTGCTACCAGGAGAGTTGGAACTAAAATAATTTTATTCCATCCCATGTGACCTTTTGTGCCAATGCTTGCCAGGAGCTAGAAGCCCCAGGATAATACCCTAGTTAATCCCTTTCTTACCTGTGGTGGTAGGATCTCCTTTCCCATATGCAGTCCAGGATAGAGTGAGCTGTGCAATAAAAGAAGTAGCATTGCTGACAATTTTTGTGAAGTGCAATGACATTATTGCTGTTCAGAGTCCGTTGGTAACTGTACGTCTTGCTCAGATGATTTCTGTGTATCAGGGGCTGTAGACAGCTGGGCTTCCAAAACCTTTCTGGAAAAGGTCCTAGCCATAAGTCTTATCTTTATAACAAATGACTTTTTAAACATATTTTTGTTTGATAAACTTGGTCATTCTATGAATGATTGACTGTGGATGACAAATGTTGGTTTTAATTTTTCAGACATACTATAAGTGTATTGTTTTACAATGTTACCTAATTTAGATCTCAATTTACTAAATGATTCATGTTTCACTAAAAGCCTTTATAAGTAATGAAATTAAACTAAGAAATAGGATGGTTTGTTTAAAGCTCAGTGGTACAATGAAAAGAGGACAGATTCATTCCAGAAATACCTGTGCAGAAACTTGGTCTTTCAGCTTCTTTGTGTGTGATCCTTGGGCATTTGGCAGACCACTCTGAACCTTTGGGTTTCTTTGTTTTGTTTTGTTTTCTACCAAGAAAATCAGAATAATGGTTCATAACCTAGTGTTATTGTCAGCATTAAATGAAGAAAATATTTGTGATGATACAAGAAAGATAGTGAATATTTAATACTTGTATTTATTTTGTGTTGCATTATCTATAGTGGCAGACAGTAAAAATTAAACAAAAAACAAAACAAAATTCAGGTAACTAATGTAAGAAATTCAGCTACTCAGATATGAGGTGAACACAGTGCTTTGCCTATGGCAGATTGGATGATATTTTCTGTTTAGTCTCTTGACTTATTCTGAAAGTGTTTTGGAATTGAAAACAAATAGCACAAGAATCCAGAAGGTCAGTATAATGTTTTTGTCAGCTGTCTTATTTTTTTATTTTTTGATCTATCCATGGGTTCCTTTCTGTGTTCCCCAAGAAACACCTTCATGACCTCAATGGGAAAGGCGGCTTGGACAGTGTGTTTGCTTGGACAATAAAAACATATTTATAAAGTATCTAGACAAGATCTGATCGATTGAACATAAATATACTTTACTGATACAGCCATATACCTAAACAAAAATTAAAGTTTATGGAAAAATTGCATATATTACATCGCAGGTAACATGGGAACTCAACATAACTTTTGAACCAAAAACCTGAACTAAAATTACTTTTATATTGAAAAAATGTTCTCTTCAACATAACTGGTAGTACTATTAGCTTCTCTGAGAGAAAAATAAGCCTATTTATATTTGAGCTAATTATTTGGACATTTATTTTATACCATTACGTTTCAGTTTGTGTATTCTGGAAGTGTTATTTTATTGACATGAGCGAAGTGCTGGAATGACTAGCTTTTCAGGATTTGAAATAAAAAATGTGCAGTATATGCTGATTATTGGTTTTTCGAACGTAGAAAGAGAATGACTAAGTTGCTAAGGAAATTAAGGGTTTGCTCTCTCCATGAGATGTCTTATAAGCACACCGATTTTTCTGTATGTTTGCTGAAATGTTTTGATATTTACTTGGGAATTAGTTTACATAGCTATTTTAATAATGATTGTGTCTCCAGGGTTGGTTTCTAAATATAGGTAATAAACATTCCCCTGTCATTAGGCTATTAACCATAAAATAATAGCTGAGTCCTAGGCATTCTACCTAGTTGGGGTTTCCATAAAGATAATTGAAAGGGACCTTCAAATGTTTCCATTAAAAAATCTTGGTGAATTTTCCCCAGGTTCTAACAAACTATCAAAAATAGAACTCATTTCATGGGAAAAAAAGAAGGAATCCCACAGCACTTCTTTTTAATAACTGTTCAGCTACAAAATTTTATTGGTGTCTTTTTATGTTCCCTCTAGAGGATGTAATGCACAAAAGCATTGCCACAGAACATATAAAATTACAAATGAAATTTATTGTAAAAAGTAGAATGTCTTCTAGACGGGTGTCAGTATTTATTTCATTCATAAACCAAAACTGCAGTATAATATATTCATTGTCAGCAAGGTTCATGTGTGTAAATTGCCATCCAATGTTATTGACTGATATAAGACAGATATTGAAAAGACAATTTAAATGTACTCTTCCAAACATAAACTGTTCCACAAAAGCACTGTAAAAACTCCTTCAAGATTTTGGGTTGTGCTTGACATTGACGGTTAACTACATAATTTGGTCGTCTCATAATCCATCGTGTTGGGCAATTTGGCATTGAACGCCTGCAGAGCGGATTGGATCCTCACCACCTCACTCGTAGACAGCTTGAGTCTGTGACGGAGCAAGCAAGAGAAAAGATCTAGACGACGCTGACCGGGCGGGGAGAGTTTATTTACACGGTCTCTTATCTCTAGCAGCTGCAAAAGGGCTGAGTCCTGCGATCCCTGAGTATAGGGGTAGTCCAGCTGCAAAATCAGGTCCCGAATGGCTTCAGGGTCGAAGTGCATGCTGTAGCCAAACACTTGAATGTTGTTGATTTTCATGTAGCCCAGGTTCCGCGCAGGGTCAATAAACTCCAGAGGCTCGTAGTAAATGCTCTCATTACCGTTGGGACCATTGGACTTGATGCGACTCCTCAGGTAGATGTGCACTGTCTCAAAAAACGTCTTCCACTTGTTCCCCAGCGTGAGGCTCCAGTTGTAACACTGTAGTGGGAGGTCCAGCTTAGTCCGCTCCCAGTCTGGGAAGCTGTTTTCACTCACAGGCATGAACCAGCTCTCAGAGTGGCTGCCCCCGAAGGGGTTGACATACACAGCCAACACCGGCTCCAAAGTGCTGTTTTTAGTGAGGCAGATCTGCAAAGAGAGACCCAGGATCATGTGGACTAGACTCGACTTGTACTTGTTGCTCTTCAAGGTGAGGAGCATCCGTTTGCGCCAGGAGGGGTCGAACCAACTATTGAGGCGCATGTCGTTGCTGATGAAAATCGCGTGCACTTCGATGCGCCGGTCGGTTTTCTGCAGCAGGTACTTCATCTCGAGGTCCTGCAGGTCCGTCTCGAAGCCGATGTAGTGGTCGGTGGACTCGGCGACCTCGGGTTTGCAGAGCCCCTGGCTCAGCATGAAGCCGGTGTTGCAGGTGCCGCAGCGGGTGCGGTTGTCAGGTGCGCAGGTGAGGCAGGCCGAGGCGTCGCCCACCGTGCAGGGCAGGAACGAGGTGCAGACCACCTGGTCGTTCGGGCACGTGCAGGAGTGCGTCTCTTCGGAAAAGCTGCCCAGCAGGCCGTTCTCGTTGCAGTAGAGAAAAGACTGGATGCGCGTGAGCCAGTAGGTTGAGGTTCTAGAAACACAAAACAAAACACATCCACATAAATACAGAGACTTGTGTGTGCGCGCGCGTGTGTGTGTGCACTGCAATAAAACAAACCCCAGCTCCAAAAGCTCCCTTATAGTTTTCTTGGGTCATCTCCAGCTGGTAATTATATGAAATACAACATTATCTATCTATCTACATACATAGCTTTTACTAAGATCTTCCACAGTCCAAGAGTCTGACTAGTGTAGTAAAACAAGAAAAGTGAGATCTTAATAAATATGTATTTATGTATTATAGCTACACATATACATATGTGTGTGTGTATGTGAATACTACCTTCTGAAGAGATTGCATCCCTTCTCATTAGTGTACATGAGAGATGATTATAAATATAATTAGGTGGGTTACTGTTTTTAAATTATAACCAACAACAGGAAATACACATAGTTTTAATCATAAAATATCTAGAGTAAAATTAGAGCATAGAAATAAGGATTGTTCATTCATTCTTAGTTTCACAGAGCAATAATGTTGCAGGAAATCTGAATATAAAATGAAAGAAAAAATAAACAACTCCAAATTGTCAATCAGTGTACTTAAAATCCTAGAAATTTACCAACATTGAAAGAACAAGTACCCACTGAGAGGGAAAATAATTATTAAAACATGTTTGATTTTACTCTTACAGGCTGCGCAGTTGAAAATATCTCATTAAAACCAACAAGCTCTTCTGATAAGGGTAAAGTGTGTGGGTTTAATGTGTTTGATTTTAGTCATTAGCATTTTTCATATCAGGCTAATCATGAAGCCAAATTAAGATCTCACTTTTCTTATTTTACTACTCTAGTCAGACTCTTTGGGGTTGTCAGAGACCTCAGTAAAGTAATGAAGGAAAGTGGGTTGCCTTGTAATCAGATAATTCCTTGTTTTTATCAGACTTTTTTTTCCATACTGGCTGAATGATCATGGAAAAAGTTACATGGGCTCTACAACATACAGTTTTCCCATGTGAAAAATGGGAATAGTATTATCTTTGATGTTGACATTATGTGAGATAAATTAGTCTCAAACTGTATGCATATATTTAGAATTTTGTGCAGTGTCTCACAGTAGACACTCAAAAATTAAATTTATTTTTGATAGTTTTATGCATTTATGGTATTAATATTTAGTATATTTGGTATTTTCTGCAAAACAAATTTTATTAAATCCTTGTATCAATGCTGTTTTAAATAATTTGTGCAGAATATTGGTAAAAATAGGTATTCATCTATACAAACATTATTAAAGACATTCAAAATATTTAAAACAAGTATTTCTGTTGCATGCAAATTTTGGTCTCTGCCTATCCTCCCTTTTCAATGTTTAACACTTTTTTAAGGTAACTCTTCCTCATTTTCACACATAAATTTTCCCTTTATTCTCTTTTATAGGCCGGGCGTGGTGGCACACGCTTGTAATCCCAGTACTTTGGGAGGTGGAGACCGGAGGATCCGGGTTCGCGGCCAGCCTCAGCTCTCTCGCTCTCTCGCTCTCTCTCTCCCTGTCTTTCTCTCTCTCTCCCTCTCTCTCTCTCTCCTTAGCGAGGCCCTCCGCAACTTCGTGAGACCCGGTTTCAAAATAAAATATAAAAAATAGGGCCGGGGGCGTAGCGCGGAGGTAGAATGCCCCTGCGTTCAATCCCCGGTACTGCAAAAAAAAAAAAAAAAACTATTCTCTTTTATAACATCTACTTACTTTTTTCATAAGGCCTTTTTCCACTTAAAATCTTAAATCATTGTGTAATTACTTTTTTATACTCTGCTTCTCTTTTTAAGTATAATGCCCAGCTTTCCAGAACCTTGTACATTTTGTTTATAGCTACATATCAAGTGCCTGGTGGAATGCTAGATCCCAGGCCCTTGATATTTATTAAATATTGAACAAAATGCATGGAATTAAAGAAACCTGTTCTTATTAGGTATATTTTTAAGTGAACTTTAAACTTTAAACAGATCACTTAATACAGTTGTTTAAGTCCTAGCTGCCAAGTTGCCCATAGTAGAGTTATACCACATATGCTTTGACATTTTCACAATTAAGTACACGCAGTCCAGTTTCTATAAATGCAGTTTTTATAAATGCAGCTGCCTCCTGTCATCCAAGGAAAAGAAGAACCAAAACCCACAAAATAATTTCTTCTCATTTCTCACAGTGAAAATCGACTGAAATCCTGAATTTATTTTATTCACTCTATGGGTTGACTATGCCTCACAAAGTTCTAATGCTGGAAGCAGGGTCTCCGGCACAGCCGTGTTGGGAGATGGGACTGAAGGGGAGGTGTTTGGATCATGGAAGTAGCACCCTCATAATTGAATTAATCCCATTATCATGGGAGTAGGTGCCTTATAAAGGGACAAGTCAAGTCCCCTATTACTCTCTCCCTTTCTTTGATATTCTTCATGAGATGACACAGCAAGAAGGTCCTCACTGGATGCTGGCCCCTGGACCTTGGACTTTTCAGCCTCCTGAACTGTTAGTCAGTTATACATTACCCAGTCTGAGGTATTCTGTTTCAGTAGTACAAAATCGATGCAAGCAATTAATTTCTGAGTTTCTCTACATACTTTTAAAAGAAGTTCTCTAAAAACCTCTCCCAGAAATATATATAAGGTTGTGAAATAACAGAGGTGAGACTATGAAGTACTTGTTATGTATCTCATATATACGTAGCTCTGCTATTCTTATTGTGGTTCCTTATTTTCTCACCCGTTATATGTATTAAAATCGTACTGTTTCTATTTATGAAATAAGTTGGTTACTTATCTCTGTATTCAGACTGAGAGTATAGAAGTTGATATCACTGATTTATAAGCTGCAGTTACTGGTTTGTTTATTCCATTCCATTCTTCTTTTTCTCATTCAATTCCTTTCCTTTCCTTCCCTCTCTCTCTCCTCTTCTTTTCTTCCTCTTTCTTCCTATTTTTCTTTCCTTCCTTCCTCTTTTCCTCCCTGTCCCTCTCCTTTTTGTTTCTTCTCTAGTAGTATGTATGTCTATGTAATATAAAGTATATAAAATATTTGTCCCATCTGGATGGAAATTATATTTTCTTCCCTGGAACACAAGCATAAACTGTCTGAGCCAACTCGTCTCTCACGGTAAGCTCTCATCATCTTTTGAAATCATAAGGACACAACAAAAAATGAAATAAATAGACCTAAGGCCAAAGACGGCTCTCACAAAACTAGGACACTGTAGAAAGAATCGTTTGGACATTTTAGAAAAGCAATGGCTTTTTCAGCTTTTAGTCTTTTCCAACCCTTTTCACATTTCTGCATATACATTACCAAAGGAATGTGTTTCATTGTCTTGGGTTTCAGTCTGTCATGTATGAATACTGATAACTCACCACACTGTCAAAACCCTGGTACCCTGGGTTGGAAAGCTAGCATGTGGATTTTCTTACTTGCTGATTCTTGTCCTTTCTTCCCTACTACCCATATTTTGACTATTTTTACTGTATTTCACAAGGTGGGAATAGATTTTTCAAGGAAAAAGAGACTCAACAATCTGTCTTTTCTTTACTCTTGGTAAAATCTCAGTGCAAGCAGCAGTCAAAAATATAGACTAAGCAAGTTTCAGGACTGTATAATGGATTTTTCACTTACCCAAAAGTTCACATAGTTAATTTTTTTCTCAACAAAGTACAATTTTTTCTGTTCTTTATTTAGTAACTTCAGAAAAGTTTTTGAAGAGAAATGTCCGCAAAATTCCAAGTTAGTATTTTTACAGTTTCCTTTCATGCCTTACTATTAAAACAATTAAAATAATATTACATTTTATTGATATATATATGTATCACATGTGTGGCATATGAAGGTTTGTACATGCTATTTGCACATATATACATATGTGTCTATATGTATGCATATATTCAGGTTATGTGTGGTATATATACATACATGTGTGCATGCAGGTTATGTGTGTCAGATAAGAAGTGCATGTATGCAGCATGTGTGTGCATGCAAATGTGCATGTAAATAGGTATGATGTGTACATATGGTATATGCACATGTGTGTTATACACCTGCCCTTGATTCAGGCAAAGTTCTACTAGGGCTAAGAATTGAGAACACAGTGTTGAAAGGTATACCGCACACAGGATGGGAGGCAGGCATGTCTTTTGTTGCTTCTTATAAAACATGTGGCATTGTTTCAGACATTTACTTAAGAACACTTTACGGAAAAAAAGAAGGAAGAATGGAAGGGAGGAAGATAGGGAATGAGGATAGGGAAGGGAGAAAGAAATTATGATGAAAAATCTATGGATTGTGGAAGAACAGAAGAAAACAGAAGCAGACAAGACTTATAAGAGCAATTGATGTGATAGATATAATGATATAAACCAATGCAAGGGTAAAGAATCTCCTTACCTGCTAGGAACTTTTGTGGGATAACACTACAAAGAGGAAACTACCTTCCCGAGTGAATCTAAAATTTATCTGGAAAAAATCCTTAGCTAAAAAGCCAATTGCATTGAGTTATTGAGAAAACATGTGGCATACTAATTTAGGAGTTTTAGAAGACTGTTTATTCCAGGTGTCTCTGTTCACCCTGTTATACTCTCCATGTATTTAAGATCTGTTTTTCTCCACAGGATAGATATTAGGTGAGCATTGAAAGAGTACTACACTGGGAGTCTGCGTGCTTTACTTCCAAGCCATACTGTACCCTGTGATCTAGGGCAAGGACTTAGTCTCTCTAACCTTAAGCAAACACGTTGCAGTTGAAATTATCATTGGTCAAATTTTGATTGTGCATAATAAAGATATCTATATATCTATATATCTATATCTGAGTCTCTATGTATTTTTTCTATGATTTCACTTGATATGGTGTCAGAATGAAGAATAACATCTTTTACTAATAACCTTTCTGTTACTACAACAAAATACCTGACAGAGCCTAACTTTATGAAGTAAAGAGGTTTCTTTAGTTCACAATTTGGGAGATTGAATGTCTAAACATGGTAGTGTAGGCTTCGGTGAGGGCCTCAGGACAAAAGCATCATGTCTCGAACCAGGAAGCAGAGAGAGAGCTGGGTGTGTCCAGGATTGCTCGTTGCATAACAGCTATTGAGAGAACTAACTAGGGTCCCAAGAGAATACTTAATCCTTCCTGAGGCCAGTGATCCCAATGACCTAAGTATCTCCCATTAGACCCCATCTCTTAAAGACCCAGGCCATCTTCGAATACCCTGGGGACTAAACTCCCAACATATGGGCCATTGGGGGACCCCCAAACCATAGCACATGTAAATCCCACCTATCCCAATAGTCTTCCACTTGGCAACTCTTCCTAATGAAACAACATGAATGAGATACTTACGTTTAAATTTTATCTGTTATTAAAATATCAATTAAGATGTAGTCTTAAGTTGCTAGTTATATTGATGTTAAGTATGATTGGTGAACTAGATTCCTACGTACCACACCAGACAACTGTAATAATTCCTAAGAGCTGGAATGTCCTGATAAAACATGCAGACCAGGAGAGCTGTTCTGTACAGAGACTCCCAGGTTCTTATGTGTGTAAATAAGCAGGAAAAAAACAGTTGTTAGGGAATCCTTTAACACCCTATAGCCATCAACATGGAAGATCATGTTCAGAAGAAGGTGGGATAAAGTTGAAATTTCCCTAGAGAAGAGGCAGTGAGTGGAGGGCTTTAAATTTTCATGCATTGGGGGCTCTGTGGCCACCATGTGTATTTAAACTTGCAAACTCTGAACTGCAAACTTTTGGCATAAACATACCTAAGAAAAATAAACAAAGCACTAAATCTCAGCTTAATTAGTAAATTCCCTTATGTTCCTATAGTATTCATTTACTGTTTGGTTCACATGTCATGTCGCAGGCCAGCCACTTTGTATTAATTTTTTAAAAGTTCCTCAAAAGCCGGGCGTGGTGGGGCACGCTTGTAATTCCAGTACTTTGAGAGGCAGAGACCAGAGGATCCGGGTTCATGGCCAGCCTCAGCTCTCTCTCTCTCTCTCTCTCTCTCTCTCTCTCTCCCT
>PVJS01010436.1:0-42745 GCA_004027185.1 Glis glis | reverse complement strand
GGAGAGCCGCTTTTTGTGACTGACTAATCTCACTAAGCATAATGTTCTCTAATTCCATCCATTTCCCTGCAAATGACATAATGTTCTTCTTTATGGCTGCGTAAAATTCCATTATGTACATATCCCATAGTTTTGTAATCCATTCATCTGTTGATGGACATCTCGGCTGGTTCCAAAGTTTGGCAATAGTGAATTGTGCAGCTATAAACATAGATACACATGCATTAGTCTGGTAATTTGGTTTCGATTGTTTTGGGTAGATGCCTAGAAGTGGTATTGCTGGGTCATATGGTAGGTTCATTCCCAGTCTTCTGAGGATCCTCCACGCTGTTTTCCAAAGTGGTTGCACTAATTTGCAATCCCACCAACAGCGTATTAGAGTTCCTACTTCTCTACATCCTCGCCAGCATTTATTATAGCTATCAAATTTGAGGACAGCATTGTTAAGTTGTTGATTCTTTAACAAATCTAATACTTTTGTGTAAGGAGAGAATAAAATAAAATTTCTGAGTTGCAAAAATGTAGATTAAAAATACTAAAAAGTAGTCAATCTAGTAAAGGCTGAAAAATAGCAGAGATCTGTAGAGAAGAGGGGACCTTGTTAATATATTTCCATTGTTTTCCTTCCCTCTCACTGTATTATGACAACTTGTGTGTCTTCTTTTTTGCTAGGCTGTGAACTCCTGAGATATAATATCTTCCTAATATTTGAATCTTTGCTGCGTACAGGAAGAGATGGAGTAGATCCTCCACAAATGTTTCTTGAATGAATAAATGTAGTCTTCCCCTGTTATCTGCAGGGGACTGGTGCCAAAAAGCTCTACAGATACCTTATATAAGGTGGCATAGTATTTACACAAAACCTCCACACCTCCTCCTGTATACTTAAAGTCATCTCTAATTTATTTATGATACCTAGTACATTATCAATTCTATGTAAACAGTTGTTTTACTGTATTGTTTGGAGAATAATGACAAGAAGAAATTCTATACATGTTCATTCCAAAGGTAGTTTTTTCAGGTATTTTCTATCCATGTTTGGTTGAATCCATGGATGCAGAACTTCCCGATATGGAGAGCTGATGGTATGTGAGCGAGTGTATACTAATTAAGAATATTCTAAAGTGTCCACGAAATTAGATTTGTTAGATACAGTCCCAGGTGTTATTTAATGACCAGCTTGCAACCCTAACACATTTGGAGAGCCTCTGACAGTGGTCAGGAGCTCAGCTTTGAAACCAGAGTGGTCTAACCTTGAGTCCTGACTCACCTGGTTCAAGGTGTGGGATCTTGGACAAAGTGTCTTTCTAATCCTCTCTTTCTTGAGACCAAAAGTAAAGCCCACCTCATGGGAGTAGCTGTAAGGATCCAATAAGAATATGCATGTAGAGTGCCTGGCATATGGGAGGGGCTCAACAAATGTTTGCCATTATGTCAAACAAATAAACAGTCAGATGCGCAAATGATGAAGTTGTGTTTGTGAAGCCAAGGGGGGAGTTTCACGTCTCCTGGAAGAGACAGTCTAAGCCTCGGAGCACAGAGGCACAGATAGAATGAGACGGCGGTGCTCGGAGCGGGAGCGGGCTTGGCCTTGGTACAAGACACACTGGGCTAATGTTTCTGATGATTTTCTATCTTCAAACTGTGGAGTTAGCCTTGGGCCAAGGGCACCTGCCCTTGCAGGGCAGGCATATTCTGAACACACTCAAGGGGTGGATCCAGGGCCAAGTTTATGAGCTGGCTTCAATCTCAGATGGCTACCCACTAGTCCTCACAGACCTTACCCAAGGTGTCAATAGAACCCCAGTCACCAACTCCTGGGGGCCAGAGAGAATCACAGCAACCTGTGATCTCATAGCTTGCTGGTCCACAGCCATAACAACCCAAGCACTAAGAAAAAATTGCTGTACACACGATTATGAACTCTTGTTCCACGGTTTGCTCTATGGTGTGGCATGGAAGAGAGCACCATGGGTGACAAGATGCTGACTCGGTGAATTGTCATTTTCAGAGGAAGGCGGAACACAGGCTCTCACCACCATTGGCACTGGTGAGCAGCTCACAGTACTAAACAACTTCACTGGGGAGATACTAGGAGCAGATAAATAGTTATGGGCAGATAAATAAATTATCTTCAGCAAACGAGTCCCACGAAAGTAAGGCTGCTTAAATGGAAAAGAACCGGCATCCAGCCCAAGCGGGGTTCTTGTGGTCGAGGATTCTCAGAATGCTTTAATTAAGTATGAGTCCCAAGGGAGAAGCATCTACCATGTTCAGAGATGACAGCGAGGCTCTCCCAGCTCCCCAGGACCTGCCTGCCCCTTTGTAGAACCCGCTTGGAAGTCACCACGGTTTTTCCATCTGGGTCACACTGACAGCAAGTTACGAACTATAGTGTAATGAGTATTTTGATACATCTAGACAAGTATTGACTATACGAGTGTCTTTGTTCTTGTCTATCATCTTTCTCTCCCTTCTTCCTCCCTATCCATTCATCCACTCTCCCATACATCCACACATCTAAAAGTCATCTATCTGTCTACCTATTCAGAATAAGCCTTCTCTTATCTATTTGAAAGTTTATGGGAAATAAGCGTTCTCCTCTCCTCTCCTCTCCTCTCCTCTCTCCTCCTCCTCCTTCTTCTTTCTCCTCCTCCTCCTCCTCCTCCTCCTCCTCCTCCTCCTCCTTCTTTTCTCTCCCTCTCTTTGATAGATGGTGTCTCCTTATGTTGCCCAGCCTGGCCTCAGACTTATGATCTTTCTGCCACAGCCTCCCAAGTTTCTGGGACTACAGGTATGCATCACCACATCAGGTATGGAATGGGTATTTTTTGGATAACAAGGAGGCAGTTTTCTTCTGTTGAGTTAACAGAAACAAAATTCCTAATTTCAAGCTTGATCTTTGAAAGTGTTTTTATAGATCCTGCATATACAACACATGTGCAGTATTTATGGAGTTGCCCAATAAATAACCCATGGGGAGAAAGGAGGGAAGAATTGCTACCACTTGAATTAAAAACACACATATATTTTATGAAATATATGTATTTCATGAAAATAGTATATAAATAGGTTCTCCTGTGTTAACAACAGCAACAACAAATCAGGTAAAGCTAAAATTCCCTTCACCACCCCTATTCCATTTCTCCATCCCAATACAACCAGCAATATCAGTCTTCTAAATACATATAAGGTGTGTGTGTGAGTTCTCTGATGTCTCTTCTTCTCTTTCTAAGGACACGGGGGCTATCACATTAAGGCTCATTTTTATTACTTCATTTAAAGTAATTACCTCCCTAAAGGCCTTATCTCCAAATACAGTCACATGGGAGGCTAAGGCTTCAACATATGCATCTTGGAGGGACACAACTCAGTCTGTAGCCATCGCATAATGTGATACCTTGGGGACTTCTCAGTACATACAGATCTACCTTTCATACTTACCCCAGAAGCATCCTGGATGGTAATTTCATTGCATGGGTGTTTCATCATGTATGTAATCATGCTGTGGAATCCTCCTAGTTTTCCACTATGATGAACAACGTTGCAATAAACATACTATACTGCTTATATCTGCACCTCGCATCTGCGTTTTCAGGGCCACCACTTTGGACTGTTTGCTTTTCTTCTTCTAGGAAAGGGAGGGCTTTGTTCTGTATAGAGTAGGAGTGGAGCCACCATATGACCCAGCTATACCACTCCTGGGTGCTTGTCCAGAAGAACTGAAGTCAGAATACTTTAGCGATCCATGCATACCCATGTTGATAGCAACACAGCTCACAATAGCCAACTTACGGAACCAGTCTAGGTGTCTGCCAACAGAGGAGTGGATAAAGGAAATGTGGTATATATACACAATAGAGTTCTATTCAGCCATAGAGAAGAACAAAATTATGTCAGTTGCAGGAAAATGGATGGAACTAGACAACATAATGCTAAGTGAAATCAACCAGACTCCAAAAGTCAAGGATTGTTTTATCTCATATGTGGAAGCTAGAGAGAAAAGAGAAAAAAGGAAAGAAAGAAAGAAAGAAAGAAAGAAAGAAAGAAAGGAGAAAGAAGAAAGAAAGAAAGAAAGAAAGAGAAAAAAAGAAAGAAAAAGGATCTCATGAAAATAGAAGGGAGACCATTAAAGTAGAGGATGGGGAGCGGGGAAGGAGAAGAGGAGGGAAATGAGTGGTACTGGGGAATGAAATTGACTAAATTATGTTATGTGCATATACAAATGCGTCACAATGAATCCCACTATTACGAATAATTAGAATACACCAACGAAAATTATATCTATTAAAACCCCTTGTTCTATAAAGGAACAGATAGAAAACATTTTAGGCTCTACAGGTATCACACAGCTACTCAACTCTGCCTTTGTGGCAGTAAAGAGTGATAGATTATGCAGATTACTAGGAGTGTCCATGTCCCAATAAAACTTTATTTATAAAGGGATGCACCAAGTCAACATCTGTTGTGGTTTCCAGACCCTTGCACTAGGAGATAACTGTTTGCATTTATAGTGCTTGTCTTTCGAGAGTTTTGTGGAATTTGCCTATATGCCTGTTCTTTATGACTTCATTTCCTTGAGTTTATCTTTTTTTCAATCCCCAGTACCCTCCTCCCAAAATTTCCCTCATTTGTTGTTTAATGTTTAGCTTGCCTTCCTTCCTCCCTTTCTTCCTCCCTCCCTCCCTCCCTCCCTCCCTCCCTCCCTTCCTTCCTTCCTTCCTTCCTTCCTTCCTTCCTTCCTTCCTTCCTTCCTTCCTTCCTCTTGCTACATAGAAGGTAATACATTTGAGAGCCCATAAAGAGACATACCTGAATTAAAGTTTGGTGTATAACAGAGATGGTATGATAGATAAAACCTGTCAATATTTTCCTGTACAGATTCTGCTTAGAAAGACTCCCCTTTCAGGCCGGGCATGGTGGCTCACACTTGTAATCCCAGTACTTTGGTAGGCAGAGACTGGAGGATCCAGGTTCACGGCTAGCCTCCGCTCTCTCTCTCTCTCTCTCTCTCTCTCTCTCTCTCTCTACTTAGTAAGTCCCTCTGCAACTTTGTGAGACCCTGTTTCAAAATAAAGTATAAAAAAAAATAGGGCCGGGGGTGTAGCGCGGAGGTAGAACGCCCCTGGGTTCAATGCCCAGTACCGCAAAAAAAAAAAAGAAAGACTCTCCTTTCTTTCAAAGTTATATTCACTTCTATTACAACAATAATTTTTTCATTAAAAATTAAGACCTACCCAAGTTTATTTATGCTTTGCAGAATAGATTCAACTTTACTATTTCAAAATAGCTAATTTTTTCAAGTACATTATTTCAAAATAATTTGTTGAATTGGTTTTTCCCTACTGAGTTGAAACACCACCTTCATCATATTGCCAAATTATTAAATATACTTAGCCTTTCAACGTGTCATTTGCATTAATGAACAATTACTGTACCAATCTTAGTTTTACAATAATGTTTAGCAATAACGTGCAGAAAAGTTCTGTTCCCTTTCTTTCTTTTCAGATATGTCTAGGCTATTTTTACATGCTTATTCTTCCAGAAAATCTCAATTTAGAGATCAGTGGTTGAAAATATGGGTACGTTTGTAATATTAAAATTCTAAATCTGTAACATTTTGTATTTTAGTATTTGACTCTCTTTAGAATTTTATTGGTGCAATGTACTTACACATCACTGTGTTATTCTTTTAGACCCCCCTCTTTCTTCTGCCCATTCTTGTTACACATACACCTAGGTGTTTTATATTTCTTTGCTTTAATGAGTAGGATAGGTTTTAGTTATATCGTTGTGAACTGTAGATGAGACAATAGGAAACTTCTTTTTTTTCTTGAATATTTTAGGATTTTGAAATGAAGCCTCCTTATGTCTAGGAAGGCTGTGACAGTTTACGCCTCCACTAGCACTGTTCGGGAGTGCCTGTTTCTTATGCCAGCAATACCATAAATGTTACCTTAAAAACATTTCGTTTACTGGGCTCTGACATGTTATCTTTTGTCAATCTTTTGCTAAATTTTTTGTTTACGTGTTCCATTGATAAGATATACCTTTCTTTCTTTCTTTCTTTCTTTCTTTCTTTCTTTCTTTCTTTCTTTCCTTCCTTCCTTCCTTCCTTCTCTCTCTCTCTCTCTCTCTCTCTCTCTCTCTCTTTCTTTCTTTCTTTCCTTCCTTCCTTCCTTCCTTCCTTCCTTCCTTCTCTCTCTCTCTCTCTCTCTCTCTCTCTCTCTCTTTCTTTCTTTCTTTCCTTCCTTCCTTCCTTCTCTCTCTCTCTCTCTCTCTCTCTCTTTCTTTCTTTCTTTTCTTCTACTAGGGATTGAACCCAGGGCCTCACACATGCTAGGCAAATACTTTACCACTGAGTTCCACCCCAAACCAAGATAGACTTTTTTTGGGGGGGACTGGGGATTGAACCCAAGGGGCATACTACCTCTAAGCTACACCCTCAGCCCCTGTTTTATTTTTTATTTTGAAACAGGGTCTTGCTAAGTTGCAGAGGCTGGTCTTGAATCTGTAATCCTCCAGTCTCAGCCTCTCAAGTACCGGGATTATGGGCATGTGCCACTGTGCCCAGCTCAAGATAGACTCTTTCTTTCTTTTTCTTTTTCTTTTTTGTGGTACTGGGGATTGAACCCAGGGACAGTCTACCTCTGGGCTACACCCCCAGCACTATTTTTTATTCTTTATTTTGAAACAGGGTCTCACTAAATTGTGGAGGGCCTCACTAAGTAGCTGAGGCTGACCATGAACCTGAATCGTCCGGTTTTAGCCTCCCAAGTACTGGGATTACAGGCGTGCGCCACCATACCTGGCTCAAGATAGACTAATTTTAAGGCTTTTTTGTATCAAGAATATTAACCTTTGTCCATTGTCATTAGTATTTTTCAGGATCTCCTTTCTAAATATTGTTTTGCCCCAGTTCTACAGCTTAGAATAGGAGCTTGTTTCCTGCTCCACCACATTTTCTCTCTGGCTTGTGAGGTAGTGCCACCAACATGAGCAGCAGTCACCTGTCCCTCCTCTATTGAAGAGCTCATCTGCCATCTTTTAGGAAAAAAATCACTGATGGGTTTTGAGACTGTAGTTCTGTGCAATCCTTCAGTAAACAAAATTTATCTGAGAACAGAAATGACTCTCCTAGACATGTTTTCAATGCCTGAAAAACCTATGTGATTAGTCCAGAAAATTTTGGTTAATAGGCTTTATTTTAGTAAGCTCTGAGGTTCTAACCAGTTAGACAAATGAACACGTAGCTCTGAATATCCTCATCACTGATACCAACCCATTTGATTGGAAATTCTATTCTCCAGTGCTCAAAGGAAGTTGCTTTAATTTTTATACTTTATTACATTTGTCTCAATTAATTAATTTATTTTTTGTGGTACTGGGGATTGAACCCAAAGGCATTCTACCTTCAAGCTACCCCCCAGCCTGATTTTATTTCTTATTTGGAAACAGGGTCTCTGGGTTGATGAGAGTCTCAGTACTTGCTGAGGCTGTCCTCGAACCTGCGATCCTCCTGTCTCAGCCTCCCAAGTACTGGGGTTACAGGCGTGTGACACCACTCCCGGCTTGTCTCAGTTAATTTAATATTGTGATTCTATGAAAAAATGTAATCAGGTTAACATTATACAAAGGAGAAAGAGCTTTTGTGCTTCATAAGTCCATGCCAAGACATGGATGTGGGATGTATGTTGGCACAATGGTTGCCGCCATCAAAGAATCGACACATGGTCCCTAGATTTCCAGAGCTCCTACTTTCTCATGACAATCTTTCAGATTAGGAGAACTTTTGGATTATAAAGTAATGATAGCCAGACAACCACATTATTCAACAATATTGTCCATCTACATCTTAGGTACACAGAATGCCTTTTTGTTTGTTGATTTAAAATTTTCTTTGACTTTTTCAGGCAAAGTTATCATATGTCTTTTTTTCTTAAAATCTCAGATTTTAGGTTTAAAGTTGTAAAGAAATTTAATGTTGTGTGAGAATTTAAAATTGTTTTGGAAATCTAAAGCAAAATATAGATGAATTTAAAAATTTCAGCTGGGCGTGGTGGCGCACGCTTGTAATCCCAGTACTTTGGGAGGCGGAGACCGGAGGATCCGGGTTCGCGGCCAGCCTCAGCTCTCTCTCTCTCTCTCTCTCTCTCTCTCTACCTAATGAGGCCCTCCGCAACTTCGTGAGACCCGGTTTCAAAATAAAGTATAAAAAAATAGGGCCGGGGGTGTAGCGCGGAGGTAGAACGCCCCTGGGTTCAATCCCCAGTACTGCAAAAAAAAAAAAAAAAAATTTAAGATCCAAGGCACAACAGAAAAGGGGAAATTAATTAAACTGGGCAACTCTTAAAGCAATTAACCTTTAAAAATTTTCATCAGTGTCAATTATACTACATTGAAATCATTTTCAATCTGTTGTGAAGGTAGATATTTTGGATGACAATGGTATTGCATAGTTGTTCACACCACGTAATATTTAAAATAAATGTAGTCCTTTTTGGGGAAAATTATTCTTAAATTCTATTGTTGGATAATATCATTGCACTAACTTGGTTTCTGGGAGTGGATCTACCACGTACACTGATGAAATGTGTTAGATGAAATTTTCTGCATTATTTATTAACTTTTTGTGCTAATTTTCTAGTCCCTTGGTTTAAACTTTATGTAATATTCCCCTTGAAGTCTACTGTAAATCTGAAGGAATTAGCATGAATTTACATGGATGGATTATAAGTATTATACATATGCCAATATATATTCAGCTTAAAAATGGCTTACTGAAATTAAATTAAATCATATCGAATTTCTGGTGGTTATATTTGTTTGTAAAAATGGTTAAATGTTGATATTTTCATATCATTCAACCTAATATCTTTGTATCTTTGTTTTATGAAGTTCTTGGCTAAAAATTTGCGATGACTGGAAAATTTTTCACTCTGTGTGTGTGTGTGTGTGGGGGGGTGGGTGGGTACTGGGGATGGAACCCAGGGCATTCTACCTCTGAGCTACACCTCCAGCCCTTTTTGTTTTTGTTTTGAAATAGAGTCTCACTAGGTTGCTGAGAGTCTCATTACTTGCTGAGGCTGTCCTTGAACCTGTGAGTCTCTTGTCTCAGCCTCCCAAGTAGTTGGGTTTCAGGTTATGTGCCACCATGCCTTGTTGAGAATTTTTCACTCTTTATCTTAAGCTTTATGTTTTAGATCATTTTTCCATTTTAAAGAAATATAAGCACATTTCAAAGAATATTGAGAAAGTTTGCAGGCTAGTTTTTTTTTTCATGACTTTCCCCTCATATTTACTTTTATGTCCGTTTAATTAGATTTTAATTGTCCCAGAAAGGGACATCTGAACGTAAATGAGCTCACACCGCAGTGTCTTGTGGGAGGTAGGCATCCAGTAAATATTTGTTGATGGCCCCGATTATGGTGCGATGAACTATGCGAAAGGTAACTCGAACTTCTGTCAATAAAGTCGGGTGGGTTTCGGTTTAGTTTGACCTTTCCAGTTTCTCTAAATATTTTCTTTCCTGTAGATGAAATGGCCCACAAAATTACTTATTGATTCTGAAATTCTTTCTCTCTCTGTATTTTTGAGCTCTGAGTTTAAGAAGTATTTTATATATCCTCCCTCACACACAAGCTCATCCAAGGCTGTTGTTTCTTTTCTGTTTTGACTAGGTTAAGTCCACTAAGTTGGGCATGGTGGTGCATGCCTGTAATATCAATACGTGGGAGGCTGAGACAGGAGGATCACAGATTTGAGGCCAGCCTCAGCAACTTAGGGAGACTCTGTTTCAAAATAAAAAATAAAAAGGGCTGGAGGTGTAGCTTGGAGGTAGAATGCCCCTGAGTTCAATCCCCAGTACAAAAAAATTAAGTGTATTATTAATACTCTATATTCAATAGAAATAATTGATCCCAGTATTCACCAAGAACTATTCTAAAGACTGTTATTTTATTGAGACAACATCGTTACTTTGTTTTCCCTTCTACATAAGTTAAATATCAACACTAAAGACATATTTGCAGATAATAAGTGCTCTTAAGATTGTTATTTAAAAGCAATATTTGAAGCCAGGCTTGGTGACACACGCCTGTAATCCTATTATCTGGGCGGCTGAGACAGGAGGATTACAGGTTCATGGCCAGCCTCAGCAATTTAGTGAGGCTCTCCTAGCTTAGTGAGACTCTGTTTCAAAATAAAACATAAAAGAGAGCTGGGGGTGTAGCTCAGAGGCAGAATGCCTCTGGGTTCAATCCTCAGTCCCACAAAAAATAAAAAATAAAAATAGTATTTGTGTCATATAGTAAGCACCTACCATGTGCTGGGCATTGTTCTAAGTGTACTAGGTTATTATTTCATTGCATTCTCTCACAATCTTGAGGGGAGATGTGCGCCACAATGCCTGGCTCAAAGTGCTTACAATCTGGGACAAGCCGGGTCAGTGGCTCGCGTCAGTGCGGTCAGCTGGCTAAGCTTTGAGACGGGCAGATCTGTCCTGGCTCCGCTGCTGCCACTAGTTAGAATGTGGCCCTGGCCAAACCTCACGCCTGCTCCAGCCTCAGCCCCTCATCTGCGGATTCCTTCATGGAGGAGGCTGTGGAGGTTAAATGAATATAGAAAAGTCATTAACAGTTTTTTTGAGACAAAATCACAAGTCTCAGAAGAATATGTACAGTATAAACCCCGTCATAAAAACTTGAAAACAGGCAGAAGCATATACTGTTTTGTTTAGAAGTATCTGAAAAATTATAAAGAGGAGGACGAGAGCAAAATTCTGGGTAGTGGTGATTTGGTCAGGGGAAGGAAAGTCAGTGAAATGGAGAATCCCCAAAGTGGCTTTGCGTATTTGGGGAATGTTCTAGTGTGTTTTGGGTGTTCTTTTTCCTGTCATCATTTTTAAAACCATACAAGTATGTTTGTTATGTATTTAGTACATATATTTCATAGTAAATATATAAATACACCTGAGATCTCTCTCTCTGTCTCTGTCTCTGTCTCTCTCTCTCTCTCTCTCTCTCTCTCTCTCACACACACACACACACACACACATGCTCCAGCCCTCTACCTCATTTCTTTTCTTTTCTTTTCTTTTTGTGGTACTGCAGATTGAACGCAGAAGCATTAGAAGCATTCTACCTCTGAGCTATATCCGCAGACCTTTTTCTATTTTTTGTTTTGAAACAGGGTCTTGCTAGGTTACTGAGAGTCTCACCAAGTTTCTGAGGCTAATCTTGAACCTGTGATCCTCCTGTCTCAGCCTTTCAAGTACTGGGATTACAGGCGTGCGCCACCACTCCCAGCTCCTACCTCATTTCTAAATGCTGTCTCTAGCAGTTTGTTGACAGAGGTTCAAAACCTCAGTTGCACACTGGATGCCCAAGGAGCTACAGACTATACACTGATGTTCAGTCTTCTTTTCTCCACCAAGACATTTTTTTTTTTTTTTTTTGGTGCTGGGATCGAATCCAGGACATTGTGTGCATACTCAGCATGTGCTCTACCACTCAGCTGCACTGCTGGCCCAAGGTATTCTGACTTCATGGATTTGGGGGTGGGCCCCAGAAGCCCCAAGTAATTCTAATGGGAAGTTAAAATTGACCTGGGATTACTTTATAGGAGATAGGGCAATTGGCAGAATGGTGGGAAGAGTAAAAAATAATAAAAATTATTTTTAAAAAGATATTTGATATTTCTTCTGGAGCACCCATGTAGACATCATGGAAGACCCAGAATTCTCTTGGACTTCCTGCAAAGATTTTGCAGGTTGCTGTTCCTGTTTGTTGTACATGGTTGGGGGGTGAAGGTGGAAAGTGAAGGACCGCTGTGTAAGGCTTGCTTTGCAACAGGGTGTCCAGGTAAGAGGAAGTGGAGAGAGGAGTCCAGCCTGCATTCTGCTCTCCAGGATGGTGTCCTGTTGACGGACTGCTTCCAATGAGAGGATGAAGTCCTTTTTCTTAATTATAACAAAAGTTCCATGAGTGCTTAGCTTGGTCCCATGGATATAACTCTTATTTGAGTGCTTAAGAGTGCTGAATGTAGCTGGGTGTGGTGGCTCATGCCTGTAATCCCAGTACTTGGGAGGCTGAGACAGGAGCATCACAAGTTTGAGACCAGCCTCAGCAACTTAGCGAAACTCTCAGCAACTTAGTGAGACTCTGTTTCAAAACAAAAAATTAAAAGGGATGGGGGTGTAGCTCAGAGATAGAATGCCCTTGGGTTCAGTCCTCAGTAACACACACACACGCACACACACACACACACACACACACACACACTAGTGATGAATGTTGTAAACATTTTTTTTCCAAACAAATATTCAAAATAGTTATAGGCACAGCTCGTTTATATGGCCCCGCCCAATTAGGGATACTGGTTGGTGGCCCACAGGGAGGAACCTGGGTGTTTCTCCCACCATCCATCTACCACCTTACCAGGGGCTGAGCCTTTATAGTTTGATGGAGTGAGACAGGACAGGCAGTATAGGAGAGGGGCTGAGGCAGTTGGGGTGGCCTGGGAGGGCTCTTGAGGGACTCAGTTAGTGACTCTTTAACAACTGAGAGGAGTTGTTCCAGTATTTGATCAAACAATATGGCCTTAGGGTGTGTGCAGGTTGAGCAAGAGCTCTGCTTACCACCAATCACAGAAGTTAAAATTTCATTTCTTTCTCCATTTCTTCTGACATCACCATGTAGCTCATGGGTAGCAGCATGGCCTTACCTCCAGTTCTAGAAAATAATAATCATGGCATGTTATGGATAGACATAGAACATCCCCCAAAGAGCTCATGTATTAATGTTTAGAGTTGATGTTATTAAGTTATGAGGATTATAATCTCATCAGTGGATAAATCCATTGTAATGGATTTACTGTGTGGTAACCTAGGCAGGTAGGGTATGGCTGGAGAAGGTGGGTCCCTGTGGGGGACTTTGGGGACTATGCTTTTGTCTTTGAATCCCCTTGCTTGCTCTATCTCTCTTGCTTCTGGCCTCTGGCATGTGAGAACAGACCTAGCTCTCTCTCTCTCTCTCTCTCTCTCTCTCTCGCTGCTTCCCTCCACCATGCCCTGAGCTCCACAGACCTGGCCTGACATGGATTGAACCCTCAACTTTCCCAAACTGTGATCAAATAAATCTACCTTCTAGGTTGGATTACAGCAGTGAGAATGTTGACTGAGACATGCAATACTTATTGAGAACTGGTTACTTTATTTCATCTTCATACCAACCCTTGGGGCCCACACCATTTTAGAGGGGAGGAAATCAAGGTTGAAGGACTTGTCCCCAAACCCTAGCTGGGATGTGGAAGAACCAGCCTTCGAGCCCAGGTCTGTTTGGGTCTCCAGCCAGGCTTGAAGTCAGCCCTCTATTGCTGGTCTCTGGCTGCAAATTTCCCCACCTCTTCCTCCCCCCTCCCCATACCAGCAAATCCCTGGGTCTTGAGGTGAAGAGCAGGGAAGAGCACAGGTGGGGGACAGCAGCAGTGAGAGGAGATGGACCAGGTGGAAGTGCTGGGACCTTCTGCCCCGCTTCTGAGAGGGGGCGCTCAGCCCCAGGATGCAGGAGATGGAGAAAAAAAAAGTCACAAGCACACCTCTTCTCTGTTTTTGTTCAAAATTAGTTGCAAAGCATAGCTTTGAAAGTCTCTAGCACGTATTTGGGAAATGAAGAATTTTGTTTATAAGACAAAAAATGGATTGTTTCCATGCTTCTCTAAAAAATTCTTGTTAAACTGTGATGCAGCTAGTAAATTAAGTCATTATTTATTCTATGTAATGGAAAGCATGCCTGAATGGAAACTCAGGAGACCCCATTCTAGGAATCACTGGACCCCTGGTTTGCTGTAACACTGGGGAAGTCTCTCAGGCTACGTGACTCTCGCATTCTCACCTGTCAGTGGGGAGTTTGGGCAGACCCTGTGCCCAGGTGGGGTTTGGTGGCATGCTCTTGCATAGATTTCTCACCTCTTTGAGCCTCAGATTCCTTTTTGGTGATTATTTAATTACATGTGATCACAAATTGGGTATTTTATACAATGTCTGTACACATGGCATCTGAGATTGTGTCTCCACTACAGAAAGGAAGTGGTTTGGAAATGAATGAATTAATGGCATGTAGATCCCACTAGAGGTTGGGCTCTTCAAAATCCCATTCATACTCACCTACTTAGCATTTTTATTCCAGAATCCTTTCTTCCACAGACCAAGGAAGATTTCTGGGCCCATGGTCTAATTGCCAGCAATTTGCTCAGTGAGTTTAATAAGAACCTGACTAGCACAGACTCAAAGTTAGTTCCCTAAAAAGAGTGCCCTTTGTTTCATTTTAAGTTGAGGAACAGGTTTATTTTGGTCCAAAGTCAAGGGACTACATCTGGTGGTGGCCTTGCTGGCAGAGTCCTGAGGTGACACAGGCATCCTATGGCAGAGACCGAGAGCACCTCAACTTTTTTGACATTTAACTGCCCATAATAATTGAAACAAGCGTGCAGTCTGGATTATTAAACAAAACACTCACTCACATGGGAATGAAGTCTGCTCGCTTGCTTTGTTGGCTTCCATTTATTTTCTGCTGAGTTTCCACTGCACCCCAAGACTGTGCTGGGTGTCAGCAGTGGCCCCCAAAATATAGCTGTTGTTCTTTTTTTTTGCAGTGCTGGGGCTGGAACCCAGGGCCTCAGCCACGCTAGGTAAGCACTGTACCACTGCGCTACACCCCCAGCCCAAAGTACAGCTTTTTATTCAAGGAGACGATGTAGTGTTCGAGAAAAAGCGATGCACATAGAATAATTAGGGAACAATACCAGAACAACACATCATGCAAGTTTTGATTACAGCTGTTTTATAGCTTTGATGTAAAACAAAGCACCCTTTGTTCCCTGGAGGGAAGAAACACCACCACAGACAACACATAGGTGGAAGGAATGAACTCAAGAACTCTAAGCATGTAATTTGTAACTGAAATACTGCTGTTTGGTGTGGCCTTTTTGTTGTTGTTTTTGTGCTGGGGATGGAACCCAGGGGTGTTCTACCTCTGAGCCATACCCTGAGTCCTATTTTATTTTTTATTTTGAAACAGGGTTTTGCTAAGTTACTGAGGGTCTCAGTAAATTGCCGATGCTGGCCTTGAACCTGTGATCCTCCCTTCTCAGCCTCCCAAGTACTGGGATTACAGGCATGCGTCACCACGCCCGGCCAGTGTGGCCTTTTTTTTGTGTGGTGGTTGTCTCTAGGGGATTCTGGATGCATTTTAGCAGCTCCCCCCTTGCCCTCTGGCTGGTAATTTTTTATGCCATGCCAGTTACATCAATTCTTGCTAAGTGTAAAGGTAAGTATCATTTGAAGTAAAAAAAAAATGAAGTGGTGACTTAGATGCGAGGAAATAGAGCTTCCTATTTGAGAAAACCCTATTTGGACTGTGGGGTATGCTGAAAACTTATTACTAGCAGATGGACGTGAATACTGCTTTACGGGTAACTTCTAGAAGGTCGACCTTCTGTATGAGCAAATAAACAAGGCCACCGCTACCACATTTCCAAGGGATTTAAATTAGAGACGCTAAGTCACTCTGATAGTGACATAATTTCTAAATGATTCTACACTAACCAACCCAGTAGCTTATGGAAAAACTACCCCTAGAGAAAGAGCTATTAAAATATATATCAGGTTGCATACAGGTGAAACTTTAGATAACACGAGGAGATAATTTTTCTTTTTTTTAAACACGCTTTTATTGGTGCATTGGAGTCTCGAGATAATTTTTCTTTCGGCAGAAAGAAATCTCCGGTGCAGATTTCTCGCCGACAGAGTGACCTGCCAGGCTCCCCACTCGGCAGCCCATCTGATAAAGGTCAACGACCGAACACCCCACCAAGCCGGCACAGGCAGCACCTGCCCAGCCCAAACAGTTCCAGCCTCCTCTCCTTCCACACTGGGCCACTTTCTCAAAGTTTGTAAAGACAATAAACTCATTTTCCCTATGCCTTGAGTAATGTTTTATTTTCTCTTTCTCTTTTTTTTTTTTGCCCTAGTGAGCCATCTGTGTTGCTGCGAAAGTTAGTGAAGAAAGACAGGATAAGTCTGTTTTCCTCAGCTCTTGACCCTTTCTTTAAAACATTTCCAACAAAACTCTCCCACTTTTAATTGGGGAAGGAGAAGCCGGGCGTGGTGGCGCATGCTTGTAATCTAAGTACTTGGGAGGCTGAGACTGGAGGATCCAGGTTCGCGGCTAGCCTCAGCTACTTAGTGAGGCCCTCTGCAACTTAGTGAGACCCTGTTTCAAAACAAAGAATAAAAAATAGGGCTGGGGGTGGAGCTCAGAGGTAGAATGCTCCTGGGTTCAATCCCCAGTACCGCAAAAAAAAAAAAAAAACTAATTGGGGAAGGAGACAGGAGAGCAAGACTGCGAATCATCTTTAAAGTGTCCTTTGAAGGAGAGCAGAGACGCACGCAATCATTTTATTATGATGACGAGTTTGCGTTTACAATGTAATAAGTACTTCCCAAATTACTGCCTTCGAGTTTTAAGTGACTAGAAGACATGCCAAATCCAACCCCCCCAATGTGTAGCCCTCAACATATTTTTCATAGTATCACTATGACCATGATTATGAATAGAAATGACAGGGATTAAACTCAAAGCAAGGTTTGTGCACACCCCGAGTTCCGTTTGTGTGTATGCGTGTGGGGGAAGTTCAGAATTAGTAGAATTAATACCCTTCCTTGCTCACAGCTGCGCCCAGCACAATCGCTTTCATGCCGTGGGCTGCTCTAAATTTCATGGCTTGGAGCCTCCTCGAATCAAACAAGAAAATAAGGTGGGAAGGGTCAGAGAAATAGCAGGGTAACAGGGAATTGGACCCAGACCTAACCCTGGCTGTTGTTTCTTTTTTTTTTTTTTAAGTGGTTTGTTTTTTAGAAGTGTCTGTCGTGACCTCTAAATCATTGTTAATTTCATCGTTAAACTGGACTCAGAGAGATTTTGTTTTCAAGAGAAAACACACTTAGAGAATCCTGATTTCTGATCTCAGAAGCACACAATGGCAGAGGTGAAAGTAGCTCCATGGGAGCCAGTGAAGGCCCCCCGGGGCTCTTAGGAGCAGCAGGTTGCGTCTGCTGTGTGTGCTGCCTTCCCTCTCTGGGCAGCAGGTCCCTCCTCCCAGGCTGAGTGGGAGGGAACACTGATCGTTTATATTAAATGCAAGACCCACTTCCATTTGGCAAATTCAGCAGCAGGCCCCCCTTTATGCTGCTGGGTGCACGAGCTGAAGGTGCGGGGGGCTGGGGTGGCACCCCGGTCCAGGCCAGCCCTGCTCTCTTCACCACTCCGCGAGCTTCTGCCGCAGCTGTTGCTTTTTTTTTTTTTGTCTCTAACTACATCTTCCCTCCCTTCTCCATGCCAAGACTTAAAAGGTTTCAAATACTTCAAAAAATAAATGGTTTCTAAATCATCTCAAGATGACTAACACGGAAGGTTTTATCACATTTTCCCAAACCACAAAGGCATATTAAGAATTGATTTCATTTTTTATCCATATTCTCTTTTAGGGATATAGAGACATTATCTCAAATTATTACTCCAGAGACAGAGACAAGAATTTCACAGCATTCTACTTCTCAAGTCATTTTCGGGTTTATTTCATTTCATTTTGCCTAAATCTCTTGGACGGTTATTTCCTCCCGTATTTTCTTGTATCACTTAAAAATTACATTTTACTTGGTCAGTGACTAAAGAATTGCGTCGAAAAAACTAAGGAATTATTGAAAAAAATTCCATTAGTGCAACTAGGGTGATCAGAAGAAATTGGCTAATTTCAGTGTCGTTTTTTGGGCTCTTCGTAGAAAATGGTTGAAATGTGTCTGCCATAAATAACTGGCCTTCTGAAATTGATTTAAAGCTATAGCGGGGAAGAAAAGCTACATTGGAAATATTAAATCTTAGATTTGGAGGTATTAAAAAAAAAAAGAAAAAAGCAACCCAACAAGTCTCATGCCCAGAGGAAGAAATCTTGGCCCTTTTTTTCAGCAGTTATAAGTGAGGAAAAAAAGTTGTGTGGTTGGTTAGGAGGTGGAGATACAGACTTCCAGTAGTAGTTATTCTCATAGTATGTGTGTGTGTGTGTGTGTGTGTGTGTGTGTGTGTGTATGTTACTAGAGAGTGCATCCAGGGGCGTTCTACCACTGAACTACACCCTCAGCCCTATTTTGTTTTTTATTTTGAAGCAGGGTCTTCCTAAGTTGCTGAGGTTGGCCTCAAGCCTGCCATCCTCCTGTCTCAGCCTCCCAAGTCCTGGGATTACAGGTGTGTGCTACCATGCCTGGCTGTCATTTTTATATTCTTAAAGATTTTTTTCTTGTGATAATCCTTCTATTTCTATGGAGGAAACTGTGTAACACGCATCCTCTGGAGGAGGCGCCACCCAAGTACATGTGGGTGAGAACCACAGAAGAACCTGCAGCTCTTTCTCTCGGGCTACGAGTCTCCTCCACCAGCCTCCACTGACCCGGCCGGGCTCAGTGCAGTCTTCCCCTTGACATAGCTCGACGGGCTCTCCATTCCCTCAAAGGGCTGGAGCTCCTGGCCTTGGCCCATCCGTTCCTGCTGCTGGAGCACCTCATCCTGTACCTCCACACCCGATTCTGGCGGCCAGCTCCTGCCCACCTGCGGAGGCCTCCCTAGGGGACTCGTGGCTGGCAGCAGGTGTTTGCAAAATGAATGAGCGCTCTCATGAGTGCACTTAGTGGAGCACGAAGGCTCTGTTATACCCTACATATATTTACTCCCGCTCGGTTATACCCGAAGCCCACCATTGTAGGCCGTGTAAGGACTGTTGTATGTTCAAGCCAGTGGGTGGTGGCCATCAGGCAAGCCGAGTGGGAAGAGTTAGAAGAAGAGACGAAGAAAGGGAAGGCAGGAGTGGAAAAGATGAAAAATGGACAAGTCATTGGAATGTCACGGGAAATTAGGGTTAGGAGAGGAAAATTAGAAAGGAACCAAGAGAACTTCAACGTTTAGCTTCCCCACACTTCACTGAGCTGAGGCATTCATAAAAGGAGTGGGAAAGACAGCAACTCACAGACGGCGTGCCTGGCCCAGTGTGACCCAAAATACCCGACGACCACAACTTAGAGGAAGGAAGGAAGATTTATTTGCTTATGGTTCTAAAGATTTCGGTATATATATATGTATATATGTATGTATGTGTATATATATGTATATATGTATATATGTATATATGTATATATGTATATACATATACACACAAATATATATACAATATAGTATATACACACACACACATATATACATATAGTGTGCATACACACACACACACACACACACACATACACACATACACACATTCCATTTTACACTGGCTGCCCAGTAGAAGCTGGGGCTGCAGGTCCTTAGGGCATGATGACAGGACGCATAGAAGAGAAGGAGAGAGCTTTATCAGCTCATGGTGGCAGGAGAGAGAAGACCAGAAGCTGCCGCAGCCTGCCTGGGAAACTCCGTCCCTGGCTATGCCCCCAGGGGCCCCTCCCCAGCAACTAAGTCCCACCCCCAACATAGCTGCCTCATGTACACGTGAGGTCCGGGCGGGGTGGCTTTCTAAATCCAAACCATAACGCTCAGGTCTCACAGCTGGCCAGAGCCTTCCGGCTTGCTTTCTGCTGACTCATTTCTACGGCTTCCTTATGCACAACATCTGTTACTTCCACAGGAGGCTGCGTGTTCTTGTAGGAACCAGTACCCTACATATCATAACACTTGTCGACATTAATTAAAATTGCCTGCTAGTTTCCTTTCTCATGAGACAGACTTCATGAAGGCAGGACTGTAGGGTTGGTCTGTCTCACCACGGTCACCCCAGCCCCTAGCACAGTGACAGATGCTCATCATAAATAACTAAATATTTGCTGGCAGCCTAGAGCTTTGGGCAAGTCGCTTCGGTTCTTCGCACTGCAGACCCTCATTTGTGCTGTGAATTGGTCTAGTTAATACCCGAGACCCCTCCAGTGTTGATCTTCTAAGATTTTGTGCTCAAGTGGCTTTCTGCCTGATGCCAGAAACGAATGAACTCCAGAAGACAAGGGGGCTGCCTGTGAAGACGCTGGAGACCTTGTGACTAACCCTGACTACCCGGGAAGGCTGTTCTTATGGGACCTTGACCGCCCAGGAGAAGGCAACATGGACCAGTCCTTGTCAGCCAGAGAGGCAGACAGCCATGACCTTCCCCAGGGGAAGAAGGAGTTGCCTTGAAATCTACGCAGGAATGCAGATATGCTCACGAGCCCTGGCAGGTTCATTACAAAGGTGTTTCAGAGATAAGCCTGCTCCTCCAGAGTAAGGGAGAATGACTCAGACAAGAGCGATGAGTTGTGTCTAGATGAATGTGTTTCTCTGTGTGTGCGCGTGTGTATGTGTGTGTATTTTTTTTTCAGTTGGCAAACATTTTTTTTTTTTGCACTACTAGGGATTGAACCCAGGGGCATTCTACCTTGGAGCTACACCCCCAGCACTATTTTTTGTTCTTTATTTTGAAACAGGATCTCACTAAGTTGCAGAGGTCTCACTAAGTAGCTGAGGCTGGCCCTGAACCTGCAATCCTCCTGTCTCAGCCTCCCAAGTACTGGGATTACAAGCATGAGCCACCACGCCCGGCTTTGGCAAACATTCTTAAATGCACTCTTCTGCAAAGGGGATAAAAAGAAAAGTCCAGCTTGAAGGATCCTGCTATCTGATTGAGGGAGAAAGGCATATTCATAATGAAAACGTGGCGCACAATGTGCGGTGGGATGAGACAGGTACTGTGCTTTCCTCTCAGTCGTCTCTTTGTTTTTCCTGATAAGGATTAAAGAGGAAAGAAACCCGACTTCCTGCAGCATCATGAGAGAATTGGTGCTTGGCTCCGCCTATAAGTGCGGCAGGATTTGGGCCTTTAGAGACGGGAGGTGGTGTTCCAGGTGGAGAGGGGAGAAGGGAGGCTGGAGGCACCTGGCACTTATGGGAATGGCCTGTCGGGTCAGCCATAGCAGTGACATGAAGCTGGTCAGTTTGGAAACATAGGTTGTGACCAGGCTAAAGGCATTTGGACTTGGTTCCGTAGGACATGGTGAACCATAGCAGCTGTCTGAGCAGGGTTGCTGACCAGAGCTGGGCTTCAGGGAGAGTCACGGCAGAGCTGGGGGAGCTGCCTGGGAGCTGGGCAATTTGGAGGGAACAGGGCCAGGTATGAATTCATTGCACAGAGGTCTGGGCGGGATGCTGATCTTCAGAAATGGAGTGGTGTCAAGGACAAAGGAGAGAAAGGTTAACCATGAGCTTTTGAACTGCAGGGGGAGTGAGACCCACCACAGAGAAGGTATTCAATAATACCAAGTCTACAGAGGGCTGGAGATGTAGCTCAGTGGTAGAGCACTTGCTTAGCATGTGCAAGGTCCTGCATTCAACCCCCAGGACCCAAATGAACAACAACAACACACACACACACACACACACACATATATTAAGTCTACAGAGAGGTTGATTGGAGGAATGATTCCGTAGAGAAACTTGCTCGGGGAATCTGAGCAGGCAAATGCCTAATTCCAGAGAGGGAAGGGGGGCGGTAGGCAAGTCCCGGCACCAATTCCAGACTCGGTGCAGAGGTCAGGGACTCTGGGGTTTGGATGTTTGAGTTTGAAGCTCAAGGGTCCCACTTGCTCACTGTGTGACCTTGGGTGAGTTCCTACCTATGTCTGTCTTCGTTTCTTCATTTATAAATGGGCCTCAGGATAGTAGCCATCTGAGAGGGCTGTTGCGGGGATTGAGTGAGTTCATACACGTGGCGCTCTCAGAGCAGAGCCTGACGGGGGACGAGCGGCACGTGTGCTTGGTATCAGGAGGACACATTTGGAGAATGTAAGTGAAGACAAGTGTGGATGGGACTAGTTGGAAGAAGTAGCAGTCCAAGGAAGCCTTTTTCTCATAAAAGGAGATTTTGCAAATGTTTTTTTCTTTTTTGCGGTAATGGGGATTGAACCCAGGGGCATTCTACCTCCGAGCTACACCCCCAGCCCTATTTTTTATTCTTTATTTTGAAACCGGGTCTCACGAAGTTGCGGAGGGCCTCACTAAGTAGCTGAGGCTGGCCGCGAACCCGGATCCTCCAGTCTCAGTCTCCCAAGTACTGGGATTACAAGCGTGCACCACCACGCCCAGCTTGCAAATATTTTTATTGGTGCATTGTGATTCTATATCAGACGGAGGTACAGTGATACATGCATACAACACTTGGTGTGTTTTCCTCGAGGTCTTTAAGCGTGTTTAAACGGAGGGGAAGAACACACAGGAGAGGGAGGAAATGGGAGATATAGAAGATCTGTTGGGAGTGTGTTTATTTATTAATATACTTTCATTGGTGCATTATAGTCTCACATCATAATGTAAATCATGTTGACAGTGGCATACATGCACACAGCACAGGGGGGACTGATGGCATGGGACCGAGAGCAGGGGAAACAGTCGTGGAGGGAGGATAAATGGCCTCTCTTTGCTCTTGGATTCAGCTTGGGGATCTTCACCTGGGCCTCCGCAGCCCTCCAGGGCCTCACCTGGCTGGCTCCTGTCCACCAGGCGGCTATCAGTTGAAATTCACGAAGGCCTTCCTGACTAGCCAGTTCAAGGTGGGCCATCCAGTGCTACCATTTCATCTCTGAATGGTACTTGTCACCCCCGATGGTTTCTTGTTCAATCTATTTATCGGTGCACGGTCTGTCTCTCTTCACTAATATAGACAGTTCACTGGGGCAGAGATCGCTTCTGCTTTACCATCATGGTATCCTTCACTCCTGGGGCTTGATATGAGCTCAATTAAGTGTTTGTTGAATGAAAAAGCGAATCTTTCTTCAATCTCTGAGCAAATAAGAGGCAAGTCTAGGTGAAGAAGATGCATTTTGGTGTGGAAAAGATGACTGAGGAAGTCGGGTTATATTACCTTAATTTTCTACTGTAAATCATGAAGTAAGATAATATCTAGACTGCAAAGGGATGAACCTCTGGGTATATCCGAAGGAAAGGAAGTCAGTATTTTGAATAGACATCAGCACTACTATGTTCATTGCCCCATCATTCACAATAGCTGAGACATGGAATTAATGTAAGTGTCTAACCATGGACAAATGGATAAAGAAAATGTGGTATATATACATAGTGGAATACTAGTCAGTCATTAAAAAGAAGGCAATCGCCATATGTGGTGGCGCACGCTTGTAATCCCAGTACTTGGGAGGTGGAGACCGGAGGATCTGGGTTCACGGCCAGCCTCAGCTACTTAGTGAAGCCCTCTGCAACTTCGTGAGACCCGGTTTCAAAATAAAGTATAAAAAATAGGGCCGGGGGTATAGCTCGGAGGTAGAATGCCCCTGGGTTCAGTCCCCAGTTCTGCAAAAAAAAAAAAAAAGAAGGAAATCCTGTCATTTGTAAGAACATGATGAACCTGGAGGACATTATGCTAAGTGAAATTAACCTGGTGCAGAAAGACAAATACTGCATGAGTTCTTATTTGTGGAATCTAAAAGGTCCAACCCA
Source organism: Glis glis (assembly GCA_004027185.1). Taxonomy (NCBI): domain Eukaryota; kingdom Metazoa; phylum Chordata; class Mammalia; order Rodentia; family Gliridae; genus Glis; species Glis glis. Next base: position 19,175 of record PVJS01010436.1, on the reverse strand, counting down.
AGCTGGGTGCAGTGGTATATACCCATAATCCCAGTACTTGGGAGGCTGAGATAGGAGAATCACAGGTTCAAGACCAGCCTCAGCAACTTAACAAGACCCTGTTTTAAAATAAAAAGGGCTGGGGGCTTGGAGGTAGAATGTCCCTGTGTTCGATTCCTAGTATCAAAACAAACAAACAAACAAACAGTCCAACCCATAGAAATAAAGTAGGCTGGGTGAGGGTCAGGGACAGAATGGGGAGATGCCTGTTAAAGAGAACATGGTTTTAGCTAGGATGAGTAAGCTCTAGAGATATAGTCTGTATGGTGCCTGGCATTCATAATATTGTACTGAGTACTCCAGAATTGCTAAGGGAGTAGACCTGAAATGTTCTGACCACAAAAATGGTAAGTATATGACGTGATGGATATGCTAATTACCGTGATTTAATCATTTCATATTGTACACATGTGACAAAACATCACCTTGTGCATTGTACATACATACAATGTTTATGTGTCGCGTAGGAAAGTGAGGGAGTGGAGTTGCCACTCAGAACATATGTCAGAGGAATGTCCTAAGGGCTTAAGAGGACCTGGGACGCCAAAGAAGACCCTGCAGCCATCCGACCCCCTCCAGCAGGAAGAAGAGAGTTCTTGGATCAGGGACTGCAGCCCAGGTAGGGAAGCAGGGAGGCAGAAGTTCTTGCTCTGGAACCTTCCAGCTCTGTTTCCTTTTTTGATGTAGTTTTCTTGGGCTCATTGAAATTGCCACGATGGTCCCCTCTCTCTGAGCGCTCACCGGGAGCTCGCGTGGTGGTAAATCGCGGTGTGAATTTGCTGCGCATCATCAGTCCAGCAACAGAGTCCCCTTTGTGAGCTGAGAAATAAGGCTCTAAGTGGTGGGATAACCAGTCGGCAGAGGCGGTGGGAACCAATCCCAAGCCTGACTCCAGCCAGGACGGCCTCAGCTCCAGGCTCTGCACTTTGCCAAATCCAGCTGGGGCAAGGTGTCCAGGCTGGTCACAGGGGAACCTGGTTTCAAGACACAAGGAATCAAGGCAGAGTGTTTATGGCAGGGGTCCCCACCCACCTCGGCTCCATGCATCTGGGGCTGGCAGGGCATCCAGAGAAGAAAGGTCTTCTCCTAATTACCTTCCCTGTGTGTGTGAAGTAGGACTCAGCTGGGGTCTCATTAGATCACAGACTCCTTTTCAGACAGATCTTCAATAACCTCTCCTGTGCTCTGTGATAACTAATCCACTCAACGTTTCCCACAATTTCTTAAGCCAATTTTACTAATTTTTTTTCTAGGAAGGCTTACCAGGCAGGTTTTCCTTCTTTTTTTCTTTGACCTCGGTTGCATGTATAATTCTCTTAAACCCTACTGCTTTCTCGCTCTCAGTTTTGTACACTTTAATTTTTTCTCCCCTTTTCTTTTGTGTCAGGTTCAGAAGCAGCTTATCTATTTTACTGGTCTTTTCAAAGAAACAGCTTTTGGATTTACTTATTCTATTCTGTGTGTGTCTCTTAGTTTTATGCTCTTACTTCTCTTAATTTCTTTGGATTTGTTCTATCCTTTTTTGGATTTCTTAAAATGAGTATTATATATATATATATATTTTTTTGTAAACATTTTAAAATTAATATTTTGTAGGTAATACATTTATATTTTTAAACTGTATGTAAGTCAGTTTATCCCAATAGCCCATAGGTTTTGGTCAGAAGCATCTTTTTTGGTCTCCCAGAGAGTTAGAGTATTGCCTTTGACTCTCTCTCTCTCTCTCTCTTTCTCTCTTTCTCTCTCTCTGGTGTTGGGGATCTAACCCAGGGTCTTGCACATGCTAGGCAAGCTCTCTCCCACTGAGCTAGACCAGCCCTCACCTTTGATTCTCTTGCTTCAAAAAATTAATTGGGGATCAAGTAAAGATTTTTTTCTTTTTATTCATATTTTATTGGATTGTTATCAGATTGTGTAGCCTGCAAACTTCTACATTTCAGGAATATCTATACACATTCTTTGTGCCCAAATGCATAATTAAATTTTGTAAGTGGTTGATGGTCAGAGTTAAAAAATTCTCTAATTGAAAGATGTAAGGATCTATCACTAGCAAGTGTGCTTAACTGAATGTAATATTGACTCACTTTTTTTTTTTGGTGGTGCTGGGATTGAACCCCAGGGTACTCTACCTCTGAACCACACCCCCAGCCCTTTTTTTTTTTTACTATTTAGTTATTCATTTACTTACTTGCTTGCTTATTTATTTGGTACTGGGGGTTGAACCTAGGGGCATTCTACCTCTGAGCGACACCCCAAGTCCCCCTCCTTTTTTAAAAAAGTGAAACAGGATCTCACTAAGTTGCTGAGGCTGACCTCAAACCTGCAGTCTTTCTGTCTCAGCCTCTCAAATACTAGTATTATAGATGTCTGCCACCACACCTGGTGTATAATTAGATTTTAATCAAGTTCCTGCATTTCTAAATAGTTTTTGCTTTATATGGTTAGTTGCTATTATGTTTTGGCCTTTCAGCTTAGTGACTTCTGTATCTCCTTTATAAGATTGTACATTTTATATTACATAATATCTCTATCTTGGTCAGTTTTTCCATAACTAATTAAAGTGCCCTGGTATTAATGTGAAGCTTTTTCAAATTAGCATAGGCAACTCTGTTCGAATCATGAAGTACTGGAACTTTGGGATTTATTGTTCTAAAAGTGTATATCCCAATCACGAGTCTATCAAGATAATCTATAAAAAGTCCACGTTACTTTTTGCCATTTTTGGGGGGAGGCGGGAGATTCACCTATCTATCCCCTTTAATTATAACCAAGTGTTTTTTCATAATAAAAGAAAATGCATAATTTCCTATTGGACCAAAGTTGTAGTTCATTCTACCCAAGACCACCAAACCTACCTGTCTCACTCTGAGATCATCCGGACATCAGCACAAACCCAGGGACAAGACGGTGTTGAGTAAGAATGCACTGGACGTCCACTGAGAAATGCTATGCTTTCAAAAGAAAGAAAAATGCAGAGATGTATTTTTAGACCTATTGGTGTTTCAACCAGAGGATTGAAGAGTGTTGGTCATTTATGAAAATAACTGTTTTTCTCATTCCTAAGCCAACTTTTTTACCAGTAATTTGGAGCAACAGTAGGTAAAACCAAGAGTGCAAGAGCATGAGTATCTGCCCATGACAAGCCGGTGCTGTCAACCGCCAGGCTCTGCGCATAACAAACACTTCACGGTAGCGAGTGAATGTGCGGTTTACAAAGTGCTCGTACTTACACGTGCATTAATCAATTAATTCGACAATACTGATTGAGAGTCTCCTGTGTATCTGATCCTGGCCAGAGGCCGGTGCTGTGAACTGGACAGGTCAGGCACATATTTATGCCCCAGCTATGCTTCAAGTGTGAACCACTAGATGGTTAGCTCAGTGGCTTCAGAGGCTGGAATTTTCTAAGTTAACTTTCTGAGTTACTTCAAAACCAAGTGTTTGGGGGAACTACAGATGATTTATTCCTTTTTCCTCTTCTTCCTCCTCATCCCCCCCCCATTACTATTTTAGGGAAATTGAAATAGATGAAAAGAAAAAAAATGAATTTTACATAAGTGGTCACTTTTTGGAATAACTACACGTATCCTCATCATAGAAAAAAGCTATCAGTTTAGACTGGGCTTTTCAGAATGCTCACCACACTGCCACAGTTCCGCGCTTATCTTAAAAACACAACGTGCTTCCCTTAAAGTAGCTCATTTACTCATTAGCATAACTTGGCCATTAAACATTAAGAACCTATAAATTAAGTCAGGCTGCGGCAAAACAAAATGAGCAAGATTGGAGGGGAGGCCAGAAATCCCAGCTCCTGCGCTCCAAGGGCCAGTTTGCGGGTCACCATCTGCAGATCCTGCTGTGGGCCAGGTGGGGGCAGCAGAGAGCCGAGCGAGGCCCGCGGGGAAGGCTGCACCGGCCTTGGAGCCCAGGGCTGGGTGGAAGTGGCACCGAGGGAGGAGAGTTCGCTTCCGAGAAGAAGGGAGGAAGCAAGAGAGGTAGAAACGCCACCGAGATCATAATGCTGAAGAAGCAGGAATGGAAGAGGGACACAGCACCGATGGCGTAAGCCAAAGAGATTGGTGGTGGAGGAAACGGGCAGCAGAAGAAACAGGGAGTCGAGGGAAGGTGGGCACGCGCCGTGCCAGGGGACGCCACCTGCATCGCCAGCCTTTCTTCCAGTGCCTCCCAACACCAGCTCCCTACTTGGTCCTGCTTGGTCTTCCAAGAGCAATAGCTCTAAACGAACTGTCACAGGAGGGAGGCCGGCCGCCTACCCCTGCTTGAGCTGAGATTGCAATGGAAATTCCCGTCCCACTAACACAGACTGACATGAACTGGGGACACCTGCGACTCGGTGTCGCGGTTTGAGTCGGGCTTTGCCTTCTGCTGCTGCAAGGACTGAAGCCCACAAGAGCCTCTGTCCATCAGAAGAAGGAAGATTTCTCACAGCTATCAAGAAGGCAGGGGTGAGCGCGCCTGTTTGCTTCCTGGTCTACTACACTTGAAACATGGGGCTCTCCCCGTGTGGTCTTGTCATAATTATTTTCAAATGCTGTTAATTAACAGAACAACACATGGGCGGCCTCCTCTTCCATCCCTCGGCTCCCTCCCACTCGGCATTTAGCGCCCCTCGTGGGAAGGTGTTCTGAGGCCCCTACTTGCACCCCCTGCAACTCCCCCTTACCACTCATGTAAGCTGCCTCTACAGAGAATCTGCCATTTAATAAAAAAATCACTGAGCCCTAGCAGATGGCGGCTTAGCTTAAGGCCCATCTAGTCCCCCAAATCCTATCAGAAGGAAAAGGCCTTTGCATAGTCCCCCTGCATTTATTATAAGAGTGAATTGTGCAGACAGTATGGCAATGGGGACAGAGCATGGAGAAAGAAAGAGGATGAATATGCGAAAAAGTTCTTCGAAAATAAGAAAAAATTTGAGTTAGGTTTTAGAACATTAAACTATGGGCACTGGCCTTGAGAAAATGGGTGGAAAGGTTCTGGTTAGTGATGACACCAGAAACCATCTCCTGGTTCCTGCTCTTGGCTGTGTCTGAGGCAGCTTAACAGTGCTTCTTGGCTGATCAGAACAATTAACCTCTTCCTGCCTTTCTTTCCCTTTCTGTGAAATGGGAGGGAAAGTGCTTGCTGACTATGCTTCAGAAGCGGAGATGGCCCACAGGCCCGGGGTTCTCTGAGTGAGACGGTTCTTGTGAACTGATGCCAACCCGGGGGCATCTCATTAATGACGTCCAGGGCTCCTTTGTAGAGTCAACGGACACTCAGTAGTGGTGTCCACTCAGTTTGCATTGTTCTGTGGCATTGTTGGCGAATCTTTTGAGGGATGACACAGTCCTTTTAACTCCATTGTTTGCAATAGTCTTGGAAAAGCTGAACATAGAACTTCGGTCCCGCTGGTTTTGTTCTTTTCCACTTGGCGAAGGTTGATTGATTTTATTCCTCTTTCGGTCTGTGTTTCTTAGCGGCTGGAAATGAGCCTGGCTTCTTTGTTTACCTTCTTACCCACATTGTCAATAAGAGAGTTGCGCCGTGTAATTTCTGCAGCAGAGTTCACAAAGGGAGGAGGGCTCGGGGTAAATTTGGAATACCGCGTTGTTTCAGCTTGATTCTTTCAAAGGCTGGGGCTCTTTCTCAGGAGTTATTCTTTTTCACTAATGAAAGTTTGCACATTTTCTAGAGCAGTCCTGTTAAACCTGTCAAACGTGTAAGAATCACGAAAAAGGGTGTTAAAACAAATGTAAAGAAAGAAGCAGGAAGTGTCCAGAAATGGTGATCAGAGGAATCGGCTATGGCATGGTCTGGTTTATTATGTGTGTGGGTTACATGAGGAGGCCGAGTGGGGCAGATTTATAGCAATGGTGAGAAAAGATGAATCCAACCCAGTGGTTTTCAACTCTCCTTGCACAATAGAGTCACATGGAGATTTTTTTTTTCGGTACCAGGGATTGAACCCAGGGACGTTCTATCTCCGCACTACACCCCCGGCCCTATTTTTTATACTTTATTTTGAAACAGGGTCTCACGAAGTTGCGGAGGGCCTCACTAAGGAGAGAGAAAGAGAGAGAGAGAGAGAGAGAGAGAGAGAGAGCTGAGGCTGGCCGCAAACCCAGATCCTCTGGTCTCCGCCTCCCAAAGTACTGGGATTACAAGCGTGCGCCACCACGCCTGGCTACATGGAGATTTTTAAAACATTGGTGTCCATGTTTCTCCCCAGATATCAGAATATTTGAAGGTGCAGGCCAGGCATGGATGTTTGTAAGTCTTCTTAGTTGTATAGCCTGGGCGGGGAACTACTGATAAACAATAGAAATAGGCGTCTTATAAGTGTCTTCAGGGAGGGGGTCTGAGCTCATTCCAGACATCTGTCTGGGTGTGGGCTTATACACATCTGTGGATCTTATCTGACGCCCTCCTCCTTCTCCTCCTCCTCCTCCTCCTCCTGTACTGGGGATTGAACCATGGGGGAGCCCTACTACTGAGCTACACCCCCAGCCCTTTTTCATTTTTACTTTGAAAAAGGGTCTCATTAAGTTTCCTCATGCTGGCCTCGAACCTGAGATCCTCCAGTCTCAGCCTTCCAAGTACTGGGATTATAGGCAGGTGCCACTGTCCCTGGTTTATCTAACTCTTGATGGGCCTCCTCTTGGCATTGCTCCAGTCATGGGAGAAGAGATATCTCTTGAAGAGGGTCCCAGGAGTTCCCAGAGAAAGGGGGATCTCAACTCAGGACCAGCGGGGTCCTTGACATACATGAGAGAAAAGAATTTTGGCAAGGGTCAGTAAATCATCGACACACACACACACACACACACACACACACACACACACACAGAGAGAGAGAGAGAGAGAGAGAGAGAGAGAGGGAGAGAGAAGTTTTGGGGTTCCTGGCTCTTCTTTTAAAGGGACTTGGTGCAATTGGTGCAGGATGGGTATGTGAGGATGACGTCTGCCGGGATCAAAATGGTTGAGATCTGGTCATTTTCTGGATCCTTGATGTGGTCTCCATTGTCTGATCAAGAGATAGTGCTGGAAAGTCTCCTGTTAACAGGTTCCTCAAGATAGTGTATCTCTGGTGCTTAAACTATTCAGGGTGGTTAATGAATAGTGCACAAGGTGATTATCATAGGTGAGTGAGTTTTTGGATAACTTTAAGGTTTATAGATTTCTCAGGCAATTGGGAGTGACAGACCTGTGAGTGATAGGCTTCGAAAAGCATGAAACACTTCTGAATTAAAATTTTATTTCCAGCTGGGCATGATGGCTCATGTCTGTAATCCCAGTACTTGGGAGGCTGAGACAGGAGGATTGCAGGTTCGAGACCAGCCTCAGCAAGTAGTGAGACTCTCATCAACCTAGTGAGACCCTGTTTCAAAATAAAAATAAAATAGGGCTGGGGTGTAGCTCAGTGGTAGAATTCCCCTGGGTTCAATCCCCAGTAACACACACACACACACACACACACACACACACACACAAAATTATTTCCTTTTCTTTTATGTCTCCTTTCTGCCTATTTATTTTATTTCTTCTATCTTACCTAACTTCCATGCCATATGGCTCTTCCTGACTTTAAAAAACAAGGGTTTTCTTTAATTGAACTCCTGGAGCACTTGGGATAGTAGTAAGATGCTGAATAAAGTGGTATAAATGGAGATATGAATTACCTCTATTGAAATTGCAGTGGATTTTTTTTCAAAAGTCCTTATCCAATTATGGAAAGGTTTTATTTTAAGTGTAGATGACACATCTGTTTTGTATGTCAAAGGCACTGTCTTCAGCCTCAGAACAGAGCTCTGTCCTGCTCCACACAATTCAATGGGTCACATGTCCCAAATAAGTCAACAAATGCCACATGTCCCAGATATGATGTGCTTCTTTTAATGTGGCCTACAGGCCCCTTATTAAAAGAATTCAAATTAGCTTGGGAATGGAATTTATTGTCAGACAGACCTGTTAGTTTAGTTGGCATCTTTTAGTCTTCTACATTAGACTGTTAGTTTAGTTTATATCTGTTAGGGCTCGAGGGAATGGAACTCAGGAAAGGTGAGTGTGTTGGAGTCAAAAGAGGTGACAGTCAAGGGCAGGCAGTGCAAACCCAGGGGAAGCGGGTAGCAGCGAGGTCACGGGCAGCCTGAGGTCAGGGATCCTGGGGGCTGAGCAAAGGGCGGAGATGTTAGGGTCCCATGTAACCAAACGGAAGTCACTGTCTCTCAAGTTTAAAATACCATCTACGCACCTGTGGCTCCACAGTTACATTTCTATCCCAGCCTTTGTGTTCACCTTCGATTACCAACTTGTCATGCTTGGCTGTTGAAATGGCATGCCAAGTTTAACATGTCTAAAACTAGATTCAGGAACCTTCTCTACCCTCACTCCTGTGCTGGTGGGAACTTCCTGTCTCAGTAAGTGACAGCTTCACATCAGGGTTCTGGAGGCCAAAAGCCTCGGAGTAGCTCTGGCCTCCTCTCTCTCCCACCTTCAGGATCCAACCTATCATCAGTCATGCGGGCTCTCACCTGTCAACTGTACCCATGCAAGGACTGGGCTCCACCTACCATCCCTGGCCTGTTCTAAGCACCGACACTTCTCAGCTGGTGCTATGGGTTGAATGTTGGTGTCCCGACATCTAATGTGATGATATGGGGAGGTTATAGGAGGGGAGGGGTCTTTGGGAGGTGATAAAGTCATGGGGGGGCTCATGAATGTGATTACTGCCCTTCCAAGAAGAGACATGGGAGCTTCCTCTTCCTGTTCTCTACCATGTGAGGATACAAGCAGAAGGCAGCTGTCTGCAAACCAGGAGGCTGGCCCTCGCTAGACACTGGGTCTATCAGCACCTTGGTCTTGGATTTGCAGCCTTCAGAACAATGAAGAGTACGTTTCTGTGGTTTAAGCCATTCAGTCTGCGGTCTTTTTGTTATAACAGCTGCATTTGCCCATGACACCTGGATCCTTACTGAGTCCCAACTGGTCTTTGCCTCCCCCATCTCCCCACTCACACTCCAGTTTATCCTAATCAGTTCTAGTGGCCTTCTAAAGTGGAGGCCAGATCATGGAGGACCAGGAGCCTCTACTGTCCTCAGGGCAAGTCATCCATCGCACTTGGATGACCCTCGAGGCCCCGCATGAGCTGGGGGTCCTCATCCGCTCCCACCTCCTCCTTCCCCTGCCCCTGTTGGTTCCAGTCCTGCCTCCCAGGCATGGCTGGGACACTGGTTTTCCCACTTGCCACGACTCTGGGCCATTTTGTGGTCCCAGATGCCTGCTTGGCTTTTCACCATCAATGTCATCTTCTTGAGTCACCCTGTCTGGTCGCCTACTTAACTGTCCAGCCCTCGCCCGGTCCTTCCTGTATCCACTTCCTGATAATCTTCACCTTAGCGTTGTCACCATTTGTCCTCCTATTTTATTTCTTGGCTAATGTTTTTATTTTTTTATTTTATTTTATTTTTTTTTTTGCGGAACTGGGGATTGAACGCGGGGGCGTTCTACCTCCGCGCTACGCCCCTGGCCCTATTTTTTATACTTTATTTTGAAACCGGGTCTCACAAAGTTGCGGAGGGCCTCACTAAGGATAGAGAGAGAGAGAGAGAGAGGGAGAGACAGAGACAGAGAGAGAGCTGAGGCTGGCCGCGAACCTGGATCCTCCGGTCTCCGCCTCCCAAAGTACTGGGTTTACAAGCGTGCGTCACCACGCCCGGCTCTGTGGCTAATGTTTTATTTGGCCTGGGCTGCGATGATTCATGCTGTCAACCGGGTGGCTTAGAAAGCATCAAGTCAATGTCTTGCTCAGGGTGAGGGGAGCAGGAAGTCTGAGCTCAGGGCGGAGCACGGTCTGCTTCTGGTGAGGGCGACAGCTGCTGTCTCGCTGCGTCTTCACGTGGCCAAAGGAGAGGACAGAGCTCTGGGGAGGGGGGTGTCTTTTTCATAAGGGCACTAATTCCATCACGGGGCCACCCTCATGACCTGATTATCTTCCAAAGGCCTCACCTCCTAGCGCCATTGTGTTGGGGTTTGGATTTCAGCCTATGCATTTTGGCGGGGAGGAGGGACACAGGCTCTTAGTCCGTAACACTTACTGTTCGCTTTCTGCCTTGCTCTGCTAGAATGGAAGCGCCAGGAGGTGGGGGATTTTTATCCATTTTGTCTGCCGCTATGGCCTCAATGTCTAGATCAGTGCCCGGCATGTTGCTGGTGCTCAGTGAATAATTTGGGGTGGAGAAGATGAGCCGGCCTCCTGCACCATCTCTGAGAGCCTAACAGGCTGGCTCTACCCTGCTCCCTGCGACCAAGTCTTGACCCTTTGTCTTCATCTCCCGGAGATGGCACTTCCCACCCGTGGGACAACCGGAGGTTCTCGCTGTCTGTTGTGTGGCCTGTTCACCTGCCCTGCTCACCTGGAGCCCTGCCAGCTGCCTGCCACAGCTGCCGGCCACTTGTTTCTGCTTAGTCACTTGGGGTCTCAGTTCGGATCCTTCGCCCGCAGCACTCAGACCTCCTCTGTCCTTCTTCTGTGGCTCATCTCCCGGCTGAGACCTGGCCTGGGCTCATTTCACGTTTCCCTTAAATCAGCACCCTGGCCCTCCCCAGCCGCTCAGCACCTGAAATCGTGATACACTGGTCAGCTCCAGTCCGGCATGAGCACCCCTTTGAATGATTCTTTTTTTTTGTGGTACTAGGGATTCAACCCAGGGGCGTTCTACCTCTGAGCTATACCCCCAGCCCTTCATATATATATATATATATTTGAAACAGGGTCTCACTAGGTTGCTGAGAGCCTCACTAAATTGCTGAGGCGGGTTTCAAACCTGCAATCCTCCTGTCTCAGCCTCCCAAGTACTGGTATTACAGGTGTGCGCCACCACACCTGGCTTGCATGATTCTTAATTATACTTCAGGCTGGCCTTGTGTGGCAGACCATATAAATCATGATTCTTTGTAAGGTTGCATTGGAATGTGAGGTGAGAGGACCCTGCAGGACAATTGGACTGTCTCTCTCCAAGTGTCAAGTAGGACCTGTAGCCAAAGTTTCCAGCTCCTGATGGGGGTGGGGCGGCGGTAGGCGGGGAAGGTCCTCTGGCTTCCCAGGCACCTGGCCTTGCCCAGGGCTGTGACTCTTGGTCTTGTCAGATAGAAGCCTCTGGAAGTATAAGGGAGTGTGGAAACTGAAGGCCATTCCTGGACTATTTCACAACACTTTTCTCCAGGAAAAAGGAGAAAAAAAAAAAAACCAGCTCATTCTCCTTGTCTCCCAATGTTACATAACCTGCCATTTTCCTTGGTGGTTGAAATGAATATCCTTTTTTTTTGCCTGAATAAATAAATAGCACACAGACTCTGCAGCCCGGCGGCTTCCTCCACTCCAGCGCTTCCGAGGGACCGGCTGCCTTGCTGGGCTGGTGGTGGCCCAGGGCTGGCCCCGGAGCCAGGTCTCCCTTCTCGCCTCTTCCTGGCGCGAGGGTTCTGCCAAAGCTCCTTTCAATGTCTCACCAGAGGAACAAACAAGGCCCCAGCTGGGGCAGTTGTGGTGACTCCGAAAGATGTGCTCACCACCAGATGTTGGGGCCACTTGAAGTTGGAAACGGGCTTTTGAGGTGTGCACAAGTCTAAGTGCAGGATCCCATCAGCGGGCACCAAGAAACAGGAAGGTAAAAAGACGTGGTGTTAACGTCACAGGTGTAGCAACGCCGTCCCTCCCTGGGAAGACGGTCCATCTGATACCTTTGGACTGTATTCAGCCCTCTGTGTCCTGGTCTAGGGTTTTCATTTTTACATTATTTTCCCGTGCACGAATAACTCTTCCCATACAGAGCCTGCTGCTTAGTGTGTACGCACCTTTGTCTTAGTTTCCTTTGCTTTCCTATATGAGAAAAAGAAAAAGCACGATTCAGTTGACCACAATGCTCTTCCATGCTTACGTTGATCGACCTCCCTCCCTCCCTCCCTCCCTTCCTTGTACTAGTGATTGAACCCAGGGGGTGTTCTACCTCTGAGTGAAACCCCCAGCCCTATTTTATCTTTTATTTTTGAAACAGAGTCTCACTAAGTTGCCAAGGCTAGTCTCAAACCTGCGATCCTCCTGTCTCAGCCTCCCAAGTACTGGGATTACAGGCGTGCACCACCACGCCTGGCTTAGGCTGACTTTCGCTTCCTCACATGTGAAGCTTTTGGTGTAGGGGGAGGATGGAGCTCGATCTCCATGGACCAGGGTCGTGCCTGGCTCATCCTGGACCTCGGGGCTGGATCTCCACGGACCAGGGTCGTGCCTGGCTCATCCTGGACCCCTGGGCTGGTTCTTGTCACAACTTGGGAATTGCTGAGTAGACCTCAAGTTTGATTTTCAAAAATGAGAAATGATTCTTTCAATTTATTGCATAGGTTCCCCGAATGGGTGCTACTGCCTTAGTGGCCAGGGTAGGGGGATGCTGGACTGATCCAGGGGGGCAGTAGTAACCTCAGAGGCAATTGGGGAATGTTGAATAAAAATAAGGGGGCAGTGGAAATGCCCTCTGTTAGAGGAAAGATGCAAATTGTAAAATTTTGTTAATTTGGAAAGGAAATATTACATTCAGGTAATGTTTACAAATTGACGGGAAACCGACCAGTATACGTTATAGCCTATTAAACACTGCCTTTACGATGAGAAACCCCTTTCTTTGCTTCTTAATTTTGTTTAGGATTCCTTAAGAATCTATAAAGTTTCCAGACTCTTCCTTCAGAAAAACATACACGCACCCCGGTTCCCAGAAGTTCCAGTCTTGCTCCAGGGGAGTCCAGATGCCCTGGAACTGCCTGCGTGGGGGTTTGTTTTGGAAGATGGAGTAAAGCAAACCAGTAGACTTCAGAATAATTCTATGAAAGAAAAAATATTATTATATAATATTCAGCCAAAATTTAGTTGCGAGGAAAATGCCCAAATGGGGACACAAAATTATACTCGGATTACTGTCCCTGTTAAGCACATGTTACACTTCTGCTGGTCCAGTGAGCTAAATGCCTGTTCTCTATTTGCCATCATTCTCTTATTTTGTTGAATGATAATACTGTACAACCTAATTATGCCCTGTCCTATCTCTGCCGTAATTATCTAATTTTGTTCTTTGCTTCTCATTTTTTACCTTTTGCTTCTTGTTCCTATTTCAAAGACCTTGAAGGCATGGGGACTTCGGGAAAATAGTTTCTGTGATCGGTTTTGGTATCAGAGAGAACACGTTCCAAACCCGGGCAAGGATGTACCTGGGCATTGAGGCTCTGCAGTGCCCCTGTTTATGGCCAAACTCGGTCTCTGCTGCTTGGAGAACAAGGTGCATGTAGGTCCCCTCTGCCACTGGGGATGACAGAGGGAACTCGATGGCAGAGGACTGGACTTTCTGTTCCTTCAATCCAAATTTAAACGCTTTTGAATGGGGAGACAATGAAAGCACATTCTCTAGGCGCTGTGTGAGTTCTACCATGGACCCAGGTGGAGCGAGACATGTTCCCAGGGAACCTGCAATGCACTGGGGGTAGGAGGGGTGGGAGGTGCAGAAATAACTCAGGACAGACCGAATTTGCCACTTACCTGAGTGTCATTGTGCGTTCTGTGACAGCCTGTGTTCTGATTCCTCACTGGGTGGTCATCTTTTGAGATGTCTGCCTCCCCTCGAAGACACACGCTCCTCAAAGTCGTGTCTATACATCCTTGCTAGGCACAGAGGAGATGCTCCGGAGGAGCGAAAGGAGAGCCGTACCAGTCATATGCTATGAGATGCAGAGGAGGGTGGGATTGGTCAGTGTTGGACAATCCGGAAGGGCTCCCCAGAGAAGGTGTTCTTTGAGGTGAACCTAAAAGATGTGCAATTGTGACTGACCTGGATGAAGAAGAGGCTGAGATCTGAGCATAGGACACCTGGAACAGGGCACGGGGCTGCTCGGTCACAACATGAAACTGGTGAGAGCGGCCGGGACCTGCCGAGTGGCTTGTACCCAGTTGGGTTTATAGAGACATGAAGCGATGATTAACGCAGAAGATGATCTGGCGAAGGCGTGTTGGGTGGATTAGAAGCGGGAGAGGCTGGAGGCAATCAGACCAGTCCGAAGGCTGTTCAGTAATCCCTCCGCGTGGAAGAGATCTGAGCGGTGAGCAGAAGGACACGGAAGGGGCAGAGGCTGGAGGTGTTTTGGAGATGCATCTAAACCCCTAGAATTTACCAGCCTGGGGGGGGGAGATGAAAACAACAACAAATGAATAGTTTTCTCACGCTGCTCTTCATTGACGGTTGTACACCTGTAGCCCCTTCAAATGCTTCACTCCTTTGGCTCCAGATGAGGACGCACATGCTGTAGAACTTGCCGGCGCGGTGCCAGCATCACCATGGGCCCCTGGGAGCCACCACCATGGTGGGTGAAGGTGTCCACGCAGGTGCCAAGCGTAGGCACCACTGGGCAGGAGCACTTGTCACTGAGTCTTGATGGGCTAGGAAACTGCTAAGTGAGAATACTTTTTTTTTTTTTTTTGGTACTGGGGATTGAACCCAGGGACATCCTACCTCCAAGCAATACTCCCAGCCACACACACACACACACACACACACACACACACACATATATATATATATGTAGTTTTTGTTTTGAAACAGGGTCTTGCTATATTGCTGAGAGTCTCGCGAAGTTGCTGAGGCTGATCTCGAACTTGCGATCCTCCCATCTCAGCCTCCCAAGCGCTGGGATGACAGGTGTGCACCACCATGCCTCACTCCTACATTTCTTCTGGTTCTCGATTCCTATTGTTAGGATCAAGGCTTCCCTTTGCTCTAGATGGCTTACTGGGGTTTCCTTCTGGAAAGCAGCCTCTCCTTTCCCTGTGACTCCTGTGTTTGGGCAAGCTGGGCAGCTGAATTTGGTGATAGATTCTGTGCTGTATTTAAAAATCATTTTTCTCTGACACTGGCTCCTGTGCCTGGGTGAAATTTATTGGATTTCTCTTTTCCCATCAGAAGTGTGCCTTGTAGTTGATGAACAGGAACTACGGGGAGAGTCCCTTTCCCTGAATCCTAGCTGTGGCTGCACTTTTCACAGAGAAGGGCATATGTTTGAGATTCCGGATAAGGGGAAGGGTGGGGCTTAGCAGATGGGACTTGGGCAGAGAAGTGAGGGGCAGGGTCTCTGGGGAGTGAGAAACAACATAGAACTAGTTTTGTTTAGTAGAGTGAATAGCGTTTCCATTATTAATCATGGTGTAGCTGAATGTGGTGGCGCACACCTGTAATCCCAGTACTTGGGAGGCTGAGATACAAGGATTGCAGGTTGGAGGCCAGCCTCAGCAATTTAGCAAGGTCCTCAGCAATTTAGTGAGACCCTGTTTCCAAATAAAAAATAAAATGGGACTGGGGGTATAGCTCAGAGGTAGAACGCCCCTGGGTCAATCACCAGTAAAACCCTCACACATACACACACACACACACACACACAGACACAAACACACATTGTCTAAATGATTCCATAAATATGAAAATCCCTTTACTCTTCTGATAGATATTTTTCAATCTTTATTTCCTCAAATGGGATGTTTGTAGCTGATATATATTTTGTTCTAGGTTAAAAGTGTTTCTATAGATGAAATATAAGGTTTAATTGAATTTGTTGATCTTTTCCTAGAAGTATTTTTTGTTTGATATTGTTATCTGAAGGAAGATAGCCCCTCCCCCTTTTTCTTTTGAGAACGAGATTATTTTTATTTCTATAAGTTCAACCCTAGCTTCAATATTGAGTAAATGGCAGAATAAAGTGTTATTGGGTATTGGTCATTGTCATGGTTGGATTTAAAATGCCCCCCTAACTGAAATCAGAAAATTATAGTAATACATGCATATCCATGTTTATAGCAGCACAATTCACAATGGCCAAATTATGTTACCAACCTAGATGTCCACCAACAGATGAATGGATTACAAAATTATGGGATATATACACAATGGAATTCTACTCAGCAATAAAGAAGAACAAAATAATATAATTTGCAGGAAAATGGATGAACCTGGAGAACATTATGTTAAGTGAGATTAGTCATTTCCAGAAAGTGAAGAGTCATATGTTTTCTCTCATATGTGGAAACTAGGGAATAATTGGGATACCAGAAGGACTTCAGATAATGGAGGAGAAATTCCAGTGGAGTCAGGTGGTCTGGGGAAGGGGGCGGGGAGAGGGAGGATCAATGAAGGAATCACTTCATTGACATTATATACATATGTGAGAATACCAATGCCAATCTCAATACCCTGTATGGGGAAGGGTGAGGAGGAATGGGGAGGGAGCTGGAGAAAAGCCCACCAAGTGCTGTGTGCAAGTATGTCACTATGAACTGCATTATGATATGAGACTATAATACACCAATAAAAGTATATAAAATATGCCCCCCTAAACCTCACATATACCAGGCAGCCATGTTGGAGGTGGGGCTTTGTCACTGAGGTGGGGTCCCTTGGGGTTTGGCCTTGGGGATTATAAATGGTCCCTCCTCCTCTTGTATTCTCTCTCTTGCTTCCAGCCTCCATGATGTGAGAGCAGAGCCCTGGCACTCTCTCTGTCTCACTCTGCTCCCCGTGCCAGGCCCGGAGTGCCATAGACTTCACCTGGCCTAACATGGACTGAACCTTTGAAATCTCCAGAACTGTGAGCAAATAAACCTTCCTTCCTCTAAGGTGTGTTGTCAAGAGTTTTTGGTCACAGCAGTGTAAATGGTGACTGAAACAGTCATATTATGGCTCTGTTGTTAAATACCCTGGGCCTGCACATTGGATCCAGGACTTTTGGATTTTGTGCCTTCAACTATGAAAACTAGTACCTGAGATCCTAGAGGAGTGTCTGTATCATGCTCCTTTGATGGCAAGGGCAGAATCTCTTGAATACTTGGTAATAAGAGTTATGGAAGAATTTGTATAATTTCTGCAAACCAGTGAAGGCATCAACTGTAGCCAGAGCCTCCTCATCTTGGCTGGCTGGTTTTCTCTGTCCCTGTACAACTTCACTTACTAGTATTTTTTGCTTACCATGTCCCGTAACCCACCCCAAGACATCCTCTATGAGGCTCACTAGCTCAGACTAGGTTTCCGAGTTCAGACTCCTGAGAGCCTCGATGTATTGGCCAAATTCATCTTTGTCACATTAAGTTGTGTCCAGGTCACTGGCCAGACTATAGATTGGCTGTCCTTTGGTCAGGTGCTAACTGGTGGCCCAGTTAGGGGTGATTTGGGATGGGGGATGGGGAGCTGTAGGGCCTTCACTTGGTTGTCTAGGCAACAGGAGCTGAGAACTGGGTAATTTCCCCAGAAAGGTAACTGGATGGGTGGTCAGGAACTGACCAATATCTCCAGGTGAGCACAGTTTCAATTTTGGTTGCTTTTCAGGAAGAAAGCCAGAAACTCAGAGCTGCTTTTGTAGCGTGATGGGATTGCGATAGTTTTTGAGCATTGCCCCGTGGAAGCATCTTTGCTAATAAGGACAAATGGAGAATTTGGGCAATTACCTATGTATCTGAGTCCCAAACTCTGCCATCATCTGGGGTGTGGGACAAAAAGCACACACTCCAAATAAAAAGCCTGCTTTCTCACTTTAGCCCGAATCACCTGGATCACAGCAAGATTTTACTTGAATGACCCAGACAGATTACATCAATTTTCTGCTTTACTTTGCTTGTGGAAACCAGGCTGTTAGTGGCTACTTCTGGAATAGGAGAATGTATCAAAAAAACAAGGTCATAACCAGGAGAAATTTCTAGAATTTCATTGTTCTGTGCTTCTTAATAAACCATATAATACTATAGGGGAATGTGTATAGTAGCCCTCTTTATTTTTTAATAATGATGTAGTAGATGGCCTGATTTTGATGAAGGTCAGGCTTTATTTTTCATTTGAAAAATATGTGCGAGGGAATCAGGCATCAAGATACATGATCTTTCTCTTTGAATTTTACTTATGAGATTTAATTTTTGTTTTAATTATGCTGTATTATGCTGTTTCATGTAAATTGTTCTTTGCTTCTTATTTGTCTAACAGTGGTGAATACAGTTTAATTAGATACTTTTCCTCAAAGGAGGTTTTTTTTTAATGCAAGAAAGCACAGAGTATTCTAAAGCAATGTTAGTCCACACATACATTTTTATTTTTAGTTTACTTATTAGGATGATGTAGGCATCAGCATTCCTGCAGCCATAATCTAAGTATCTGACCACATAACTTAGAGGAAAGAAGGTTTACTTTCTGGATTAATTTTTTTTTTCAGTACCGGGGATTGAACCCAGAGGCATTCTACCTCCGAGCTACACCCCCAGCCTTATTTTTTATTCTTTATTTTGAAACAGGGTCTCACTAAGTTGCGGAGGGCCTCACTAAGTAGCTGAGGCTGGCCGCGAACCCGGATCCTCCTGTCTCAGCCTCCCGAGTACTGGGATTACAAGCATGCACCACCACGCCCGGCTAGAAGATTTATTTTTATTAGTTTTGGGCTGAGTCCATGTGAGGCTGGGGACCACAGATCTCAGGGCATGGTGGAAGGAGGCAGAGAGAGGGAGAGCACATGGGCTGTGCTCACATCATGGAGGCCGGAAGTAAGAGAGAGAGAGAGAGAGAGCAGGGGGAGGAGGAACCATATATAATCCCCAAGGCTGCACCCCCAGGGACCACCTCCAGCCACACCCTACTGGCCTACCAGGTACCACCCAGGTAAATCCATTACAATGGATTTATCCACTGCTGGGATTACAACCCTCAAGACTCAATTACATCAACCCTGCATATTAACAAATGAGCTCTCTGGGGGATATTTTATATCTAACTATAATAGATGATAAACCTTAAAATGACTCATAATAAACTTTCTCTATGAACTTGACTAAACTGTTGGCGCTTACTCTCTGATGGGCTTTCACTGTCTTCCCCATGCCAGCATGTATGTTCTCATGAGGAGAAATTCTGTGTTGCTTCAGATGCTGCAGTGGAATGTTAGAAGCAGCAGGGCTTGTGTTGGACCACGTGAGTCTGAACCCTGGTCCCTGGTGCCCAATGGCACAGTTCCTTAATCTCAGTATCCCACGATTTCTTTCTTTTCTGGTTTTTTTTTTTTTTTTTTTTTTTTTTTTTTTTTTT